>VUYV01000006.1:768557-827200 GCA_008711295.1 Anarhynchus alexandrinus | reverse complement strand
GTGGAGTCCCCTTCTCTGGAGATTTTCAAGACCCGCCTGGATGCAGTCCTGAGTAATGTGCTCTAGGCAATCCTGCTTTAGCAGGGGAGTTGGACTAGATGATCTCTAGAGGTCCCTTCCAACTCTGAAAATTCTGTGATTCTGTGATTCTGTGATTCTGTGATTCAGCCTCACATTGTGGTTCAAAGCGCTGCAGGCAGCTCTGCATCCCTCCAGTGTTAAAAGGCAGAGAGGAAAGACTCATTTTACAGAACTTCGGAGAGTATAAGGGGTGGAAAATGCAGAGTTGTGCAAGTATTAAGTGTTACTGCTGGCCCTGTGCCCTGAGCGGAGAAACACGCTCAGTGTCACCCATCAGCTTGGCTTCAGAGACCATGATGATATCTGTTGAGCTACGTGCACTATGGATGATTATATTCGGCAATGAAACAATAGTTAAAAATAGAACTATCATGTCATCCGAATGATCTCTTGGCTGATGAAGCCTTGGGTATCTTATGCATGTCTTTTCTAGTCTCATTATAAATATCTACTTAATCGAGCTTCTGCAACTCCCCTGGAGCACCTGTCGGCTCTGGTACCTCTCAGGACTAGCAATATTTTTAGAGGCAAGTGTTGATTTCTCTTTGCTCGGTGACATCTCCTTACTTCTATTTTTATCTCCTTGGACCATACTAACTAATTGCAGTTCTGAGGAACCTATTCCACTGAATTTAAAGGCAGGTATTGTGTTTGCCCTTAGTTAAACAAACACTTCTTGATACCCAGCCATGCTTTGCAATTAACCCAGAATCTACTGATTAAAACGAATCATTATCCAAATGCTTTGCTTTCAGGAGCTGCGATGTTGCACATAGAATGGGCAGACCACCAAACTTTTTTGTGGTAAAAAAGACAGAAATAGATAATCTATACACTGGCATCACTGTAATTTTCTGACACCAGATGGAGCACATCCCAGATGATCAGAGCGGAATCCATTATCGTTTTGAACTTCATCTAGCCGTGTCATTTATCATGTGAAATTGCTTTTCAGTAACAACTGTTTCTGTGACTCCAGCACTGCAAGACAAATACACAGCCTGCCCGAGAGCACACCTTGCAGGATCTGCTCTCCCGGTCCACAGCATTTATCGGCTTAAGCAAAAATTACAAACTGCATTATACTTCAAGGAAACCCTTCAGTTTGCACTCATTGCTTGACCTGTAAGGTTTTCCTGGTTGGGATTTGCCAAAAAAGTATCGGGAGGGGAGGACAGGAGAATTTCTCACCTTGAACTGAATGTGGTAATACAGTTCTCACTACTTCCAGTCTTAGGCATCCCAAAATAATGGGGCAAGCCTAAAAACTGTAAGACTCTTCATAAATAAATGCTGAGATAATGTATTGGCTTGCTGGTGTTTGAACTTCAGAATATATTCCCGCTGTGCTTTCAGGGCTGTACTCCACAGAGTGGCTGAGGAGGGCAGGGACACCTGGAGGTCATCTAGCCCAGCTCCCTCTGCAAAGCGGGGCCAGCTAGAGCAGGCTGCCCAGGGCTCGTTCTGGTTGGGTTTTGAATATCTCCAAGGACAGAGACTCCACAGCCTCTTGGGGCAGCCTATTCCTGTGTTTGATCACCCTCACTGTAAAAAAAGGTGCTTTTTTTTGTCCACCACCATGAAAGCTAGAGTCCGCCCCTCCATTCCTTGACACCAAAGACAATGCAGGTTCCCAGCTACTGGGATTTGAAGGGCAAAAAACGATGTATTTAGCACCTTATTTTCTAGCAAACATAGGGGTGATGTATATCACATACCTGATGCCGATCCAGCGCGATGGCAGCGAGGGTCAGCACAGACACATGAACGGAGCAGTACTGAACAAATCGACTTATGTGACACATCAGCTTCCCAAAAACCCAGGTACTGCTTACAAACCGCACCTGAAGAACATACAAAATTGGATTAAAACAGTGTGCATTATCTGAAGAGTAGCAAATAGGCTCCTCTGGAGTATGGTCAGGAAGAAATGTTTTAATATAGCTTTGTAGAGGCATTATACTCAGTTTTTCTGGGGAAACAGCGACTATGCAAGCGGCTTTGAAACAGAGGTGAGATTTATCACACTGAAGAAACAAATCCCCCTGGGTAGTGCTCTGTGTATGTGTGTTTGCACGTGCAGGTGTACATGTAACGTGGCCCTTCTGGAAAATGTAAAGAAATCTTTCCTCAACACTGTAGGGAAAAACAGTAGGTTGCCTCCCTAAAAACAGTTGCACGGCTGTCATCGTTAAAGCATTTGAATTTGTGGATGCTGAAAGTTGCATGGGTTCAAAACTTAGTGAGACAAATTCATAGAAGAAAAAATCATTGAGGGCATTGAAATTGGGAGGTAACAGCTCTGGGTTAGGGACTGCCTGTCTGTGGAGCATCCCTGCCTACCTGCCCTGTGCCTCTACTCCTCCTCCGGGGTCTGCAGCTGCCACCCACGCACAGAAAGAGGACGTGGAGCTGGGTGGCAGGGTCTTGCTCACACGCTGATCTCTAAGCCCGACTCTCCCCTCGTCACATTGTGTAAGATACATCAACAGCAATTTCAGAGGTGTCAATTAAGTTACACAAACAGAGAGGAAAATTTTACCCTCCTGTTGAAAAAGCAACTCACACTTCACAACCTTCCTCATTGATCTGACCTCTGCAGGTACGGGAGCTGTCTCCACCTGGGCACGAAATCCAACCGCTCTCGGGAGGGGGGGGAGGCAGGGAGCATTTAAAGCCCCCCGGAGACTGCAGTGGCAACGGCAGTGTGGCATTTCTCACGAGTTCCCAAGAGGTGTCACTTATTGTGGCTTTTCTGCAGAGGAGATTATTCCAAATAACAGTTTTTGTCTCACTCCCCTCTTATTCCTGACTGTGCAATATTTATTCCAAATTAATGCAACTCATTCTGGAAGCAGATTAGGCTAATTCGAAATAAAGCACATTTACTACAAAACATCTGTCCACACAGAAAATTAGTCAAGACTAGCTAATCTGTTTTCAGTTAATCTAATTAATTTCCCTATGGAGACAACTCGAGCAGTAATGACCGTCACAGAATGTGTAGCAATGTGCTGTTTCTTTGAAGTTGGTGTAAAGCTCTTTCCTAAGAGACATTACAGTTGCCTAATTACTTGTGCCTCGTGTGTGAATGTTGTGCAAATACACAAGAGGGCACTGTCCTTTCCCTGAACGGATTCTGGGATGCGAATCCCTTAAGAGCAAGGCAGAGAAATCCCACCAAAGAAACAGGATCAATTTAAGAAAAGGTGAATTCCAACTGATAATTCAGAAACTGCCTTTGGAAGGCAGAAGAAAACACTGTGGACAGCTCTAGGCAAGGGCTGAAACAGGAATATTTGGGATGCTCTCGAACCAGAGGACTGTGAAATTCAGCTATACTGAGAGTCCTACTTACATGCTGTTTATAGATTGTGATAGTGGGGCAAGAAATGAATCCCTTTAAGTCTTCCCACCTCATTCTTTTAATATATATTTTTTATGTCTTATATTATTTAGCAACTGAAAATAAGAGAGGGGGGGCATGACTGCAGCTTGTCCAGGAGGCAAAAGAGGGGGGAGGAGAAGAGGGGGGGGAACAAAAAGAAACTCTGCATATTAGCCCTTTACTGGCCCGTTCAATAGCCGTGTACAGAGCTGACAGGCACACACAGACACCAGCAAAACACAGACAAGCCAGATGCTCACCAGTGTGAAGGGGGTGTTCAAAATGGTGATCATCACGTCGGCAACGGCCAGGTTGACGATGAAGAGGCTGGTGGCGGAGTGCATCCTTTTGTTCTTGATCACCACGTGGCACACAAGGATGTTGCCAAAGAGCGAAATGCAGATGATCACAGAGTAGGCTATTATCAGCAGCGCCTTCACCGTCCGGCTCTGGGACTCGCCCTCATACTTGGTCCCGCTATCAAAGTCTCCCAGGTCCTCCAGGTCCAAATCACTGTGGAAGAAGGATTGGTTAGGGAAGCCATACAGTGCAGAGAAGAAGTTGGTCGCGTTGTGATTCTCTGCTCTCCAGAAGGGCTTGGAGATGTACTGCAAAGGGAACCACGTGTGCCTACTCATGACTCTAACACTGCCTGCGTCCCCGGGCAGGCTGCACGCTCCTCTCTGCCCCCCTTCCTAGCAGCTCAGGTGCTAAAGTCAGTGGTTGCAGGAGGGAACACACACACTTGCATTTTAAAAATCTGCCCCGTGGCTGCAAACTACATGAAAGAGTTGACAAATGGGTCCTTCTTCCTGAGCTGATTACATGTGAGCTTTGCTCCAGGGACTCTCCAGCTGCTCTTCCTTTTTCAGTCCCATGTGTCCTACGTACAGAAGCTGACAGCTGATTCGGATGCTGAAATATCAGAGATCCCCAAACACTTTCTCTCTGCACCTAGGAAGAAATCCTAGTGAGTATTTCCTTTGGGGCACTGTGCTGCTTCTCTCCCGCAACTTCTCCTTGGAAACCTGCTTTATTGGTTTTCCACATAGTCCTTCATCTGTCAGGTCTCCGTTTCCCAAGAGTTTTCAGAGCTTGTCAGAATCAGAAAAGCAAGGGCTGCCTTTCCCTTTCCTTTCCGTCCTCAAAGTATCTCTGAGCTATACACTGAAGCAGCTTTGCTCAGAGGCTGAGTGGTCCCTGCTTTCCCTGTGATATATACAGCCTGCCAGATGACACACCGCATAGGAAATAGCCAATAGTGTATCTCTTCCTAGTTTTCTCCTGAGGTGTATTGCAACCCCACACATAAACGATGGGAGAGTCTGACATGTGCAGATCTAGCAGAGCAGCAAAATACAGAGAGAGTGGATGTGCCCTGACCTTCCCTGTCTCCTCTCTCCTCCTCCTCCTTTCTGGGTACCCAGCACAGCACTTTGTGGGGTGAAGCATCTTTATGGATTTGCAGCATCTTTCTTTCTCTCCATTACAGAGTTTTAGCAGAGAGAGAACATCCGAGGATTTCTGCCTCCAGAAAGCTCCCGGCTTTGTGCCTGGCACTGTCCCCTTCTCGCTCTCCCGTGCCACGGAGGACAGCGTAAAAAGTGAAACGCAACCTGAAGATGAGAACAGAAGTTTCAGGGTGCTGCTGGGTGTCCAGGGAGACTCCTGCCACAGCTCAGCCCTCTGTGCACAGAGCCAGGAGGGGGGAGAGCAGGAGCAAAGAGCAGCAACATGGGTGGAAATCCCTATTCTTCTCCTTCCCTTCCTTTACAGACACAGTCATTTGCGGAGCAGCTCAGGCTCCAAGCTCAGGAACTCGGATGGGAAGACCCTTTCAGCGCTGCCTTCCCGCAGTGGCCCCCTGCCCTGGGGTGGGGGTGTCTGGCCACACTGGGCTGCTGGGCGGGCAGGAGGGGCTGTGTGGGGAACAGGCAGGTTTGCATATGGGATGAAGACAAAAGTTAACTTCTTCGTGTTTTTGACAGACTTGGCATCCCAGTATTCGTTTGGCAACACAGAATGTCTGTTGCCATAAGTGTTTTCGTCATATGTGTCTTCAGAGATGTCACCAAGCTTCTCCGCCCTTCTTCAGCATCCCCAGACCCCTATTTTCTCCTGGCCCACAGCTGACCCATACCTGCACCCTGCCCAGGGGCTGAGCCAGGCACGCGGCTGGGTCAGGGCATGAACCAGCAGGTGGGCCGTTTCATCTTTTTCTTCATCGTTTTTGTTGTGTAAGGATACCAGTCAACTCAGTCAGGATTTTATTTGGAGGATGGTAAATCACAAATACATCACTTACAGATGTAACGGTGGAGGGCTGTGGCATGCACAAGACCAGACGCAGGGTCCTGCTACCAAAGGAGAAACGGCAACCTTTTTCCTACATGCGTCTTCTGGAGGTGCCGGCTGTCAGAACTTGCTGCTGGTGGCTTGGTGGTGAATGCCACTGTGTGTATATATGTATATCTACGCACACACGCGCCCTGTGTGATATGCACGGCAGGCACCCGGCCGCGCTCGCTGCAGCCCCGGCGTGGCTGGGAGCCCGCCCTGACCGGCTCCAGGGTGGGCGAGCACCCACCGGCATCTCCACAGGGGCATTGCAGAGGCTGTGGAAACAGGCAGGGCTTCATCCTGGAGCTCCTTCGCTGTGTGGTTACGTGCGCATTTCCCGATGTTCCCTTTCCTTTCTTTGTCATGAGTTAGAAGGACGACTTGGCAGAGCAGCGTTTAGATGCACACGCATCAACCCCGCAGTTGTGAAACGCCCCGTGTGCCAAAGGCGTGCTCCTCTCACACTACGGTATTCTTTGCAGAACTGATTTATTCTGTCAAAGGTTCAAACACTTAAGCAATCACATGCTGTTTTGCTGCAGTTATTATCCACTTGCAAACATTCTGAGCTGCTTCTAGCAGACTTCATTGTTCGTCGGGAATCATAACTTAACATTTGTGCTGGCTCCTCTAAGTCAAACAGAGAAAGCACAGGAGAAATGTACCTTCTCAAACATGTTCATTTGTATTGCACAGCGTTAACCTTTTTTTCTACGGAAGATTTTTGGCTTTCTCACTTTGACAGTCCTTGAGTCAGAAATTTTTGGAACTTTTCATTTTTGTGACATTATTTAGCATTTCCATATTTGGTCCTTTTTTTAGTCAAAAAGAAATGTCAAATTGCTGAAATTTCAATTGAGTTGAAGACTTATTTTCTGACTAGATCTAGTGTAGACTAAGTGTTGATGAGGGCCAAAGGGCCTCTTACTCTGAGGGTGGTGAGACACCGGCACAGGTTGCCCAGAGAAGCTGTGGATGCTCCAGAGGTGTTCAAGGCCAGGCTGGACGGCCTTTGAGCAACCTGGTCTAGTGGAAGGTGTCCCTACCCACTGCAGAGGGGTTGGAACTGGATGATCTTTAAGGTCCCTTCCATCTCTAACCATTCTATGATTCTATGAAAGAAATCGGAGCTGTACCGTAAAAGTTCAGATCCTTGTTTGGTCAGTAGTCTAGCAAATTTAAATACCAAAGAATCAAAGCACACACTCTAAAAAAACCCTAAAATAAGTACATTTGATAGCAGTTTGACAGGTGAAATAAGAAAAGGTCTCAACTTCTCAGTTAAAATTTTCCAACACTATCACCAGATGCTAGTCACACGACTCAGCATTTGTAATCTGATTCAATTCCTGTCCCTGACTTTGTAATCTACCTGGGCATCGATGTGTGCATTTTTTAAATATAAACTTGCACCTCACCAGTGCAGCTAACCGGCCTCCTAGGAGAGTCGCTGGATCTGGATCTGTAAGCTCTTAGGGATTTCATCCCACTCGGGAACATTAAAACACCAGATTATGAGCATTGTCACGCGTCATTGCTATGGTTCATTTTTAGACAGTGTTTCACTTGCTCTTCACCCTTCTTGCTCAGTGAAGTCTCTCACAACCAGTAACACGGGGCAGCATGGTCTTTCTGACAAAAGCAGGGACTGCACTGCCTTTGCTCAGGGTGGCCAAGTTGGCTGTTAGGGCTGAGTCACTGTACTTGGTGGGTTCGTGGTACCATCCCAGTACTTGCCTGCAGGGACTTTTTCCCATCTGACAAAGATAAGGCAGATAGATAGTTCAGCAGTCACTTTCATTGTACAGTATGTAAAAGTGGCCAGGGTCAAGGCTGCTCACTCTTGCACCTTAATTTAAGCTAATTTTAAAGAAATGGCTTCTAAAGACATGATTCATCTTCATTACTGGACAGTACTTAACGATGAGCCAGATCATAATAATAATGGAGTCTTCTCACCAGGCTGTTACCACCGTCTTAGCAGGTACACGTATTAAAATGCTTGTCCCTGTCTGCTCCCATGAAGATGTAAAGAAAATGCTTTCATTACTGGAGTATTGAGCTTGCAAAGCTGAATAAAATTGTCCCTACGGGTCCCTGCATATTATTGTATTTCATATTTATGAGGTATGTAAAGACCTCATAAGAGGCCATAAGAAAAATACCGAGAATACAAGGCCATTACATTAAACATTTTCCTAATGCAAAAGTTCCCATCACGCTCCAAAGATGCGTTTTTTGGCTTCTTGTCTGTGTCTCTGTCCATCCTTCTCTGAGCTCCGTTGCTGGTGCCGAGCACAGGCGTCCCACGCTGGCAGGGAAAGGTCGTGAGAGCTGCTCAAGAAAAAGTGCTGCTCCAAACCTGCTCCCACTTTTGAGCCATTTCTGTTTCAGAAAACACGAGGGAAATCCAGAGAGCAACCCACAGGGAAACCGGCCGTGCCTCCAAGAGCATCCTCTCTCCTCCCAGGCCAGGGTCCACAGAGGACTGCGCCGCAGGAAGGAGGGAGCACACAGATTATGGCAAAACCTAAACCAAGGTCTACTGGTGCAATAATGAGATTTCTGGCTTGAAAAGGAAAATGTCTCTGCTTTGCTATTCAGAGTTGAAAGCAGCTGGAGTAGATGGGAATTTTCAGTGCTTGAGCCTTGTCCAGAGGGAGAAAATTCAACAGCTAAATTTCCCAAGTCTAAATGAGGAAAAATTCATTCAATGTGCCTGTCACATCAGGTGGCTTTTTGAAAGATTCCTGTTCCCTAGAGAATCTAATAGTTTACACTTTTCTGTTTTAAATACAGGTTTGATAAATAACAGAAACAATGAGAGCTGTATTTCAGCCACTAGATTTTTTTTCTTTCACTCAAAATGTGTTCTAAATAAGAGTTTGGACAGCCCTTGAAAACCATGATCTGGGAACTTTCCCCTTTTTTTGTATTTGTTCAAATGCACTGAGGACACTGTATTCCTCTTCGTTTGCAATGACTAGTACTGCTTTTGTGACTCAGAAAATGTGGGATGAACAGGCACAGAAATCTTGCAGGACGTTCCATGGACTTGATAATAAGATTTAATAAATAAGCCATGTTTAGCGATAATGGAGTGAATACCCCAGTAATGAATTAAATAAAACAGCTCTGCAATTCAGACAGATGCTAACAATTCAAAATCACAAATATATTTAACTTAGGGGCCGTTTTCTGTGCAGAACAGCTTAACATCATGGCAATAGTAACGCCTACAGTAGGCTGCGCCTGCAGACAGGGGCAGGCAGGAGAGCTTTGGCACGTCCAGACCTGCCGAGCGGCGGCGTCCCGCCGTAGTGCCCGGTGCGAGGAGGGCCGGGAGGGACCGCAGCCTGCCGAGGGCCAGCACCGTCCCTCGCCTGCGCCCGCCCAGCCGGCCCCGCTGGCACTGCTGCAACTGCCACCGCGGGTGGAAGCGTCACCCTGAGCTGCATTCACTTTAAAAGGCGTTCAGAGCCCTTTTACACCATGAGGGTGTTCTGGGGTGTAAAGACACCGAGTGCTTTGGGGAATGCTTTTCTGCGCAGGTGCCCCAAGGTTTGGCTGCTGGGGAGGAAAAGACCTGCTCAGCTCGCAGCACTTGGCAACACGAGTTTTAGCTGTGTGCTCCTTCATCCCCACTGCCATTATTCACCAGGGGCTTTCTCTTGCATTCCCCTCTCGATATGTGAGAGTCGTTGCAGATATAATCCATCTTTTACAAAATGTTTTAATTTACTGAGAGCAGACTTTTAGGCAAAATGATGAAATTTGCCACCCTGAAATAATATCGGCTGTTAACATTTAAATTAGAAGCATTCCCTGGCAACTAATTCCTTCCCTATCTGCTTGACAGTAATAAAATTGATGGGTGTGTTTGGTGCAGATAAGGTTTATTTAGGGAGTCTAGTAAGTCCATAGCTTGATCTTCACATTGTGAACACTTAAATGATTCAGTGCAGCCCAAAAATGGGAGCCCCTTCTGCTGAGTGCAGCACCCCATATCTCTTGTCAAAGTGATTCAGTTCAGACCCAGGCAAGATCCCTGCAGGTGTGACCTGCAAAGGATTACACATCCTACCTGACGTCTGCCGATCTGTCTCAGCATCCAATTAATGCCGTGTTTAATGATGTGGACGCTGAACTGAAGCTCCTCAATCATTTATCATCAGCCAAGGGAGCTGCTGGCAATGTCTCTGGCTTTCAGGACTACAGACAGGCAGTCTGGAGTTGGGGGCCATGGAGAAGGTGGGGTCTGACCCACAGAGCCACATCCTCTCCAGGCTGAGGAACACTGCTCTGGAGAAGAGCAGCCTAAAATGCAATGTCAGAAATCCTGGTGGAGAGGTGCTCTCAAGAAGGGAAAGGGTACTACCCACGGAGGAGACGGACAGCATTGAGCTTCAGGGCTGCTGTTGCCTGTGGTAACCCACCACCTGTGTTACCCCCAGCACTGCCAAGGACCTGCTCAGGATCAAATAAATGTCACAGTGTGAACAACTTTGTTCTCCCATCTCAGCAATCTGCAGTAAAGAATAGTGGCTTTTGGTAGGCAACTCCTTACAGGATTTCTTCTTTGTTTCAGGTTCTTTCAGCCCCCACTCTCAGAGTGAAAGCTGTGTTTTAGTCATTGTTTTTACTAATTCTCCCATAAATACTCTGAAATAAATGGCCACAGTTCTGTCCTCCTGCTTCCCTTTTCATGCTCCTGTGCTCAGGGTCCCTCTGCTGCCTCCAGCATGACCCAGGCGTGACATGAGAAGTTCATGTGCAGGGACAGTCCATCGGTATTGGCCTATGACTCAAAGTTTGGATGTCTGCAAAATTGAGGAAAATTATTTAAGACAGTTGAGCCGTTTGGGTCCCCACTTTTGAGGGAGACAGTGGGAGGTAAAGCCTTGTATCTCTCCCCAGTAACCTGCTCTTCCTACTATGGGATTCTTGAACAAGAGAAGCCAAATCCTAGCTCAGCATGTGAGTGCACAAACTCCTTTCCTGAAATCCTTATGCCCGTTTACTCCATCTGGGAGACTCAGCAGGCCACTTGGGGAAAAGACCCTCCAAGGTGGGGACTTATTGCAGAACACCCCTATCCAAGAGCTCGTGCTGAGTCACTTCAAATTTGCTGCAAAACTTTCTTCCCAGCTAACAGGGCTGATGGGGAGACGGAGGAATTTCTTCACGCTACCTTTAAGTGCATGTGAAATTGCCAGTTCCTTCTATTGCCAGGCTTGTCGGTGGCTTCATATAGGGAAGAGTCCACTATTAAGAGAACACATTATACAGACCAAGCTCTGAGGGAAAGGCGAACCTATTCCAGCCAATTATATTGAATTGAAACAGGATTCTGCTTCTGCGAACAAGGAGCCAAGCGGAGCCAGGCGTTACGTCCTCGCTCGCGCCCTGAACGCGCTCAGGCTGAGCTCCCAGAAGCGATGAAGCGCTCCTTTCTTACTCATTTACATCTGCTCTCCCACCAGGTTTTGCCTCCACGATTCTGCGAATGACAACGCATAAAGCTCCGAATGCTCCTAACGGCGCCCAAGGGCCAATATCAGCCTACAAACCCTGTGTGTCACTTGGAGACATCACCATTTTCCCTTCTGAATCGGAGGTGTGCTGCAGGCTGCCAGCTCTGCTGGGACCACAGCGGGGCCTTCAGCCCAGGCGGGTCGCTCGGAGCTTGGGGTGGGCTGGGGACAGGTGGCTGCCCCTGGTCCCTCTGCCAGCATTGCAGCGATGCTGCCGCTGCACCCGCGCCTGCAGCCCTTCCGCTGCACGGTGGGGCTTCGGGAACGGCAGGTTATACCTGCCTACTTCTGTGGAGAAGCGGCATCAGTAAACAAAGAGATAGATGAATCGTGTAATGAGAAGACGCTCAGATGATGCTCAGTGGGTGGAACGCAGTTTTGTTTAGTCATTCCAAAGTAAACCTCACTAATTACTTTCAGGTCCTCCTTGAAGTGCTGTGATTTCTTTTCAGTGGAATGGAGTGCCCAGAGGTAAACAGACGCTGTACAGCTTTAGTGTCTTTTTTTCACAGAGAAAAAAATTCCTCTGTGTGGGGAAAAACATGAAAGAAAGGTGCTGGGTACGGACTGTCTATCTGCCAAGGTACTTAATTAAATCTCCCTGAGATGGTACTTGAGCTTTTATTCTCACAGCTATCCTGGGAGGTAGTGAAATATAATTGCCATTTTGCAGACAGAGGAGAGGGACAGATGATCAGAGGACCTGTGTGGGACTACCCAGGACGCTGATGCTTGAGTTAGGAGCTGCAAATTACTACTTTGGATACGCAGGATCAGCCTTCCCGCAGCGAGGACTGACATATAACAATCCTGTAAAAATATCCACAGTGAATGGTGAGGAACTAAATGACCTTGTGATCCAAATGCTCTATTATCATGGACTGGATTTTGCAAACATAACTAAAAGGAGCCGTGCACAGCACCCTGTGTGTTTGTCCTGAAACACCTAAAATATGCAGTTCCGCAGCCTGGAACCAGGGCAAATCTTTCTCATATTTTGTGCTAAGAGACATTTGAGTATGTTTGCTACTTTCTTTCTGCAACAGCAATTTAATTCAGCACAAGTCACTGTCATTTAAGTGGAGCGTGGCGCTTTGCCACCCAGACCCTCTCTGCGAGCGGGTTCCCCGTGGGCCGTCGGAGCCGGGCCACAGCCGCTCTCCATCCTCGGAGGGGCCGAGGGAGGCTGAACCCGTCAGCCACCGCTCATTCGGTCGCTTGCAGCCTTCCTCCTCTCAGCAGGACTATATGTGAAAGAAGAAGTCTCTCCATTGGATTTCTTCTCAGAGGAGTTCGCGTTTGTTCGTACCAGCTCACTTATTCCAGGGTCTTTGGAGAAGGGGATGCTATCACATTTCATTGCCAAATAAACACTTTTGCATTAGATATGTAGCACCGTTTCTGGGAGGGAACTGAGCTCCCAGGGACCCCCTTTTGCTCCTTTCCTAGAGAGCAGTCTTGGTTAGATGCGTGTCCCTTGCCAGGAGAGGGAGAACTTCCCAGATCGAGAGTGAGAGTCAGCTCTGGCCAGATGCCTATATAAAGCTCAGTACAAATGTACCTGACGGGTTTTCCGTGACTTCTCTAATGTATCTGCAATTATTTCTAATTCAGTGTGCCAGACACACTGCAGAGATCAGCTGTAGTACATACAGGTCATCCACAGCAAAATGCTCCAGTGAATTATAGGCACATAATTCTAAGCAGTGAGAAAGTACGAAATTATATTCTAAAATTTCATGTTATTTCCTATTTCCTGTGACTATCAAATGGCTGTAAAGTAAAAACAAGGCAAAGTAACCAAGGGACACACTATCAGTTCAGGACATGAAATCTGACATATGCTAATCCAGAAGATTAATCCAGAAGATTGCTCTTGACAGGGAAGATTTGATTGATAGTGAAGACAAGACATACAGAGGAGGCAATCATCGGCGATGCGGCAGCTGCTGATCATAGTCCATCAGGAGGTGGAAATGAGCACTGCCAGGTTCAGGTAATGTGACTTTATTCCTTTGTAGAGGATTCAATACCAGGAGAAAAAGCCAGACAGGCTGTTCTCTAGCCAAGTCCCATTGGCAGAAGTCGTTGCGTTGCTGTGGAAGCTTCTGTCATGCCTTTTTTTCCTTAGTTTGAAGAAAACTCCTCTGGGAGGATGGGAAGATGCACTCGGCTAAAAACTGAAGTTGCTGAAAAATAACAAAAAAAAAAAAACATTAATCAGATTTTAGTGGCAGCCACAAATGTGCAAATGGGAACTGAGCACCCTGTTCCTTTAATAAGTGACGCAGAAGATAAAATATTATTTGAAAGGAAAAGTGAAATAAGAAGCCTTGAAATGCTTCTGAAGACTCCCTGGAGGCAAGGATGACATGAGCCTTGAAATACACAGTTGCAAAATCCACCCTTGAACAACAGCTTTCTTTTTCAGAAGGTGTCTGGAGAATAGGTGGTGTTCTGCAGGTCTTATTTGTGTTCTGAAAATGCTGGTTTTTCACTGAAAATCTGAATGAAAGCCAGCAAAATGTAATCAATGCCAATGTGAAATTTGAGCTATGTACAATAATTTTTACCCCATTGAATTAAAAAAATAATTTAAAAAAATCTTTTTTTCCTTAGGAAGTCAGTATTTCTCTACAAAACCAAAATTTTCAACTTCAGCCTCTCAAGCCAGACTGCTGCTACTGAGTGCGGCTGCTGCCAGCTCCCGAGGGTCTTGCTGCGGAGCTGGAGGAGGCAAACGACTTCGGAGGACACAGCCCTGTGCAGGGAGCACATCTTTCAGGAAGGAAAGTCACGGTAGAACAACAGTGCGAGGCGGAAAACAGCCTTGTCTTAGGTACGTGGAAGTTAGGTTTAGAAGAAGCTCACCCTGAGACAGCATTTTTTACCTTCACCTGACCAGCGCTCATCTACTCTACAGCATCCTTTTGCATCTCTTCTAGCCCAGGCATCTCCCACTGGATTCTTTTGCCCTTATAATATTCACAGTCTCTTTCAAAGGGTCTTACTCACTGTGGGATAGTTTTTTCTTGGTTTTTTTTCAGGTTTTTGGGTTTTTTTTACATATCTTCCAATATCTCAGTGCTTCAGGGTCTAAGTTTTTGAAACACAGATGGCTATTCCAGCTTGGGTTAGTTTGCATTCGTATGATGAAAAACATTTCTTGCATTCAGTCCCTTCTCTCTTCTCAACTGCATTCAACTCTGCTCCAAGAAAAGCAGAGTTAGCCAATGCTTTATTTTCTCTCCTTAACATTATTGCCACATCCCCAGCTGCACTCACTAAAATTCCTGGCTTTCCAAACAAAAAAAAAAAAATCTACATCTACTATTTCCTTTAAAGGCCAGATGCTGCGCTCACATTCCTGAATGATCTATGAAGGCCAGATCTCTTTTCAACATCCAGAAATTCAGGGATAGAGACACCACACACTCTGGAAGGCAAACCTCGCTCTTTTGCAAACTGACATAGGGAGACGAGGGCGCCGCCGGCAGGAGGAAAAGCCCTTTCCCGAGAGCCATCTCCGACTCTCCATGAGCCAAACGGCTCGTGGGCAAGCCGCAAGCTTTAACTCAGTGGTTTTTACTTTGGTGCTCAATAACTGAGGACCAAAAAAAGGCCTGTTAGCTGGACAAAAATTTGGCAGGACGTTTCCATAAGCGCCCTTCTGCTTTGCCCCTGCAGCGGGGAGGATGGGGGCTGGCGGGCGGGGGGTGGGATGACAGCTGGTTTTAAGGTGTTGTTGACCATCTGCCAGCTAAATTTAACTACCTTCCACCCTGTGCCTAGGCATGTCTTTATGGAGGTGTAAACCAGTTGCAGGAATCAAATAAGAATCACAGCTTCACTTTGGCATCTGATCAAAGGTTTATGGTTTTAACAACCTGTTTCTCACACCGATGCATTTCAGAGCACAGCCCAAGCACAGCCGCACAGAAGAAGATGTTACTATGGTGCAAGAATGAGCTGAAACCTCCCAAAATTTCTTTGTCATGTAAATTACACAGCTGCTGCCTTCTCTCTACAGTATCCTAGCTTCCCTCTTTTTTGCCTCCGGGAGCCTCCTGCCTCTTTTTCCTCATTCTGGGGGGGAAAGCCAGGTGGGTGGCACCAGTCAGAGACACTGAGAGAGTTAGGAAAAGCTGAAATGCAGAGCCTAAAATGCATTTACTTGTTTTTGGCTTTCGGTAGTATGGCAGCAGGTGTTTTCAGAGCAGTTGTCCCTGGGGACAACTCCCTCCCCCCCTCCCCCTGAGAGCGGGGAGGATGTATTTCCCACACATCTCGGGGGACAGGAGCCGGCAGCCCCCCTGCCCTGCAGCCCCGGGCTCATCCCACAGCTCCCACTGGGCAGTTCCCATCCTGAACCAGCCGGGCTTCCCCGGAGGGATAGCCCTGCCCGGGAGGCACTGCAGGCTCCTTGCGCTGAGTAGCAAAGCGCAGGTGGCAGCAAGCGTTTGTCTTAGGGGACTCCAGGTGAAACTTGGATTTGAAAGATAATTGGGGAAAAAAGAAGCAGAGTGCGTGTCCGGGAAAAGATGTTTGATTTAGCTAGTCCTGAAGATCAAAAGATGTTAGAAAACCACAAAACCCCTGCAAAGTATATTTTTTCCTTTCAGTCTCAGGTTTCTTTTCTGGGTCTGTCTCCTGCCATAGAGGTCAGCTGCGTGGCACCAGGACATGGGCCTGTGGCACTGTCCCCTGTCCTGGGACAGCCCTGGTGGCAGCCCCGCCACCCCACCTGCGGGGGAAAGGGGAGGCCAAAGCTGGAGTTAGCTTGAAGCCGATAAAGTGGATTTTCAAGTGTAGTGACTGAGCTAATGCAGTCCTTAAAAACAGAAATATTTTCACAGCATGCAGAAAGCAGTGAAGTCTTTCACCTGGGAGTCCCGAGCTTTGCTTCCCCTGACCAAATTTGTTTCATGTAAGTGACCTCCAGGAGCTTCTCTTCAGACAGACATCTTCTCAGCTGCAGTCCCTGCCCTTTAATGAGCAATATATTCCAGCAGCTCTCCTCACTCCCTCATCCTCACGCAGGCGGGAGAAACCAAACCCCACGCTGCCCTGCCAGCATCATCTCTCCAGCTCTGAGAGGGGTCAGGGTCCGAGACCTGACAGCAGCTCTGTCACCTGGGGAGCAGCAGGAGGGAGGTGACTCACAGCTCATTAGCAGTGTCAATTCCAATTAGCTGGGCTGTGATGATTTCATTATTGTTTTCAGCAATCTTAATTAAATGCTAAGTGATAACTTATTAAGTACACTGCAATAAATTAGCCTCTTTTTATTTATCACTGATTACTCTAAGGTGGAGCCTGAAGTTCTGAATATAGCAGTCTTGTCTTTCCCACCAAAGGCAGGAGATGCTTTGGTACTGCCCTGAATTGGGGAACTCAAGAAGAAGCGTTGGGTAAGCAGTGACTCCTGCTGTACCAGGAACTTCACAGACAGACAGACAGACATCCACAATAAGCCTGGAATCTGCTTTTCCTGCCCCTGGGTGAGAGCAGGAATGCCACAGCAGGACACCGAGCAGGATCTAGAAGTGCTACCCATGGCAGCTCTTCCACCTTTGCCCCTGCGGAGCAGCCATGCCCTGGTCTGTGCAGTCGGTGGCTCTCTCCCACCAGCACACCTTTCCTGCGGATGTGGGGCCCCACGGGCAAACCGAAGAGCGGCTGTTTGGTGTCAGGCAGGGTTGCTGCTGGAGAAGCAATGCTGGAGCATCGACACCACAGACACGTGCATCCCCGCTAGCCCAAATGGAGGAACAGCTCTACTTTCAAAGTACCACCAGTAATTCGATGTGCTGACTTGGCGCAGGCATGATTACAAGGGTGAACACAGGGTGTGTTTATAAAAATTACTGTGTAAGAGTATTTTCAAGAGAATAGTGTGAACAGCCTGGCCTGGTCCAGCTCTCTGTTGTGCTGGTTCCACATTGGTGGAAGCCTTCCCGCAGTTTTACCCTGCAGAGTATTTCTGCCAGCCCACTGCACGCTTGGGAAACTGTCCCTTTTCCAAAGAGCTACGTGGATGTTTTCTTCCAGATAATGGGCTGGTGCGTTGCCAACGGCTTTAAAATAGATAACACCTTCATGAAAGCAAATTCTACCTGTTGTGCTTGTCTCTCTGCTGACAGGTGAGTTCATTGTTCCCAACATGGTGGTGCTGGGTTTAACAGCACGGATTCCCTGAGCAGTTGCGATGTGCTGCCTGCAGCACATGGGGGGACCCAGGTGGGGCTGTGTAGGGGAGATGCCAGCACACAGACCAGCCCTCTCCCCCAGGGCATTCAGTGGGCTGTAGGCACCAAAATGCTTTCAAGGAATGGGGTTTACCTGACCAGGCCTCTTGCAGAAGGGAAGCCTGACCACAAAAATCAGTGCCTTGTCACTGTGCTGCTACTCCCAAGCATCACACCTGCATCCAGCACTCCTATGCCTTTGGTTTCTGACCCTTGGGTCAGTGATAGCACCAGGCACTTCTGCAGTCCCTCCACCTGTCTCAAACTTTTCCCCAGTAAATCACTTTCCCCTTTAAAACCTTTCTGGAAACTCTCTTTAATTCTAAGTAACTGGTATTTTAAAGTTCTTGGCAATATTGTAAATGACTAGTGATCAGCAGAGTAGAAATTATTCAGTCTTGTTTTTCTCCCCAGCACACAAGTATTCAAGAAGAGTTACCTGGAAGTGAGTGAAAGAGTAACAGGTAAGCATCTGTGCTTATCTATTTCTCTGCAATGGGATCTACGAGAGTAGGGAAAAAAAAAAAAGAAGAAGAAAAATCAAAGAGGGTCCCTTGTACCTTGTTCAGCTAAAATAAGTAAGGGACTAGAAGAACATTTTCCTATTTTGTTCCCTATGAATCAGAAGGGAGAGAGCTCAGCAAGACCCATTAGCAAGCTCTGAACTATTCACTGTCCTGGAAGTAACTAATGTAACGATAAAGGCAAAAATGTTCTGAAAAATAGATAAAGATGTTCTTTTTCTTTATTGGACTGTTTTGAAAGACTAAGGATTGAGTCACTGGAAAGAGGAGTCCATTGGTGCAGTGAAGCACACGTTAGGGAAAGAAAAAAGGGACTGAGTCAAACTGCCCTACAGGTTTTGCTTTATCATGCAGTCTGACAAGACCTCATGTGCCTCCAGAAAACATTTTTTAAGAGAGTGTCATTCGTTCTTTAATACTGGTGCATTTCAAACAGAAATGATGCCACTGGGGCTGCAGTCATCACCATAACTAATTTCCTACAAAGACTACAATTGTTCCTAGGAATTTATGAGGCTTTCAGCTTGGAAGAAATGCTTGAAAGGAGGGAACTCCAGAAGAGAAAGAAATAAAGCTTGAGACTCTTTCCTAACATCAGATTTTGAAAAGAAATACAAAAATCTATGGGAGTGTTCCTTTGTGGGAAGTTTCCAACACAGACTACAACTTCCTACACTTTTTATTTCCTGCTGCTGGTTACTTAAATTTAGAAACTTCTCTTCAGGTTGGACAGACTCAGGCATTAGACAAATGCAGACAGTTTCTTTGATGGTTTATATTTCCTTTGTTCATCAATAGATGATACAGCAATTGCAGCTGTCTTGAATCGGTGGGCGGGCAATAGTGGGGAGTCAAATAACCTAAGTTGGAGATGTTTCTCCCCATTCAGTTTTTAGTTATTTGGTTTGACTCATTACAACTGCACTTTGCAGGTCTGTGGTGACTTTGGAGTTGGTAGACAAGGGGAATAAGGGAGTAACAACAGCAAAACTGGCCAAAGTCACAAGCCACTATCTTCCAGAGAACTCCCAGGCTTCAGGTCTCATCAAGCTCATGGAAGAGAGAAGGATTTGCTTTCAAACAAACAGGAACCATGTGATATTTACCCTGAAAGAGCTTTTCCCGCAGTCTGAGCAGTTGAGGAACCACTTGGAAGAGGGAAGGCTCCTTTTATAAAATTGCCAGTTAATTGTTAATCTGCATAAAACGAGCACCTGGGACTCTGCTTAATGTTTTAAACCAAGAACAGCTGTGAGTACATTAACGATAGCATAACTGACAGCCCTAGCAACAAAAAGGTGGGTTTTGAAAAGCACAATACTCTGCTTTCAGCCTCGGAGCTGCTCGTGCAACTGGCCGTGGGTCTGCCTTGCCGGGCACTGCCAGGATGCTTCTGCAGAGTTGGGCATCTGGGCTTTCGGGGTGTGCTGCTTCAGTGGCCCACTGCCCCTGGCACCAAGGAGATGCTAAACAGAAGAAGGAGGATCACCTGAAGGAAGGTGATTTACATACTTGCTGTCCTGTATTGCTTTCCTTGAGATCAGCGGACTTGAAGACTGTGTGTGGAAGCACAAGTCTAGTTTAAATGGTTTCCCAGCAGCTCAAAGGTTCTGACCAAAGACTTAGCCAAAATAGAGAGATGCACCTAATGTCAGAAAAATAGCTTAGAGGTGAAAACTGTTACTCCTGTCTTTAGCTCTAATCTTGATCCCTTTGAAATGAATGGTGTTCTTATTGTCTGTGTTTTCCTAAAAATTCCCAGAATTGAGCAGCACGAAAAATCAAAAATAATATCTGGTTGGGAACAGGACGTCTCGTTTCAGACGCTCAAAACAACAGCACCTCTAACACTGGCCAAAAAAGGTTTTATGTGGCTGGCCACCAGGGTGTATCTGATTTGCACATAAATCTTACCTCCAGAAGGTATTATGAATTTTTAATTATAGACAATCTGAAGCAAAGTAGCCCTGGGTTACATCCAAACTTCTCCCAAGCTGGGCAGAGGGTTCTGCACCTGGCAGATTTTTAAACCTCTTCAGCCAACTTAACAGGATAATTCTCAAACAGCCTTCAGAGTCTTGAATGGAATGAAGAGGCTATTAGTGCAAAGTTATTATTATCAGCAACAGCATCTTAAGTTGCTGAACCTCAGATGCTAGTACAGAATGTCTCCACAATTAAGTATCGTCTCTTTCTGAGTCATATTGGAACATTTGCTGTGATTCAACCTGAAGCAAAACAACAAGCCCTGCAAACAAAGGATGCCTTTTTGTTCCATGAGCCGTGGCTGTGCCTTGACATGTGTTGGGCAGTACGCTTCTGGAGCAAGTGCTGAGCAGCTAGAACTGATGGAAGGTAAAGCAGTAAAAATCATTGAAAAGGTCCCTATGCGTGTGGGGGAAAAAAAAAATAATCACAGCAAGTAGCTCTGCGTAAACATTTGGTTTAGGATTTTTATTTGTTTTTGTGCCTTTTTGCTGTAGAAAAAGCAGGCCAAGGGAAGACAAAACCAGCCCTGAATTTCTAGTTTCCACCTTGGTCAATCTGCTATCAATTAGCATCTCAGACAATAATGGTTTTTTTTCTCTGTTTTCTATGCAGCCAACTTCTCCGAGCTGAAACACAGGACTCTGGAGGTGTGCTGATATCTGTGCTAAATGCCTTGACAGCAATGAAAAACATGTCTGGGAGTGTAAGTGAGGAATATCAGCACAAACCAAGACGTTTTGGTAACGTATTGGAAAGGTCTGGACAGGGGTTGCGCAGGACTGGAACCCATAGCACCAGATGGAGGTGATCTGCCCCAAACTTTGGACACACAGAGAGGAGGTTAATGCTTCCAGACTGGCAGATGTTGGCTCAGGGTGCAGACAGTCAGGAGTGAGGAGCCTTGGAAGAGCTTTTGTGGACGAGGTTGTGCCAGAGAGTGGTGGCTCCTCCTGGTCAGGGATGGGTCTGCCTGGCAGAGTTGTGCCATGGACCAGGGTCATCTATCACAGATGCCTTTGGATGACTTTCCCTAAGTGTTACTTGGAGGGCTAGTAATGACTTTAAACATGATGCTCTCCAGCTGAACGTCTCGGGTGAACTGCAGTCTGCTTTTCCCTTCTGGCTGCTTGAGTAAAATAATGGATATGATGTTTATACACTTATGAAACAAAACCTACATCAAAAGAAAACTGCCTGGATGAGAAAGTTGGGGCTTTTTTTTTGACCATGCTCAGAGAACGGAAAGTATTTTCTCCGTGTGATTCCAGCTTCGAAGTTACCAGCCTTGAGGGCTTTTCTGGGACATTTGTCACAAAGGGCAGCACTCATCATCTGGGGCTGCAGCTGTAAGCGCTGAGCACACCTGGGGAACAGCCCCAGCACCAGCCACTTGCGGAGAAGACAGGGCTGATGAGGACTGGTGGGGAGACAGCAAACCCTGGCAGGAGCGGGGCTGAGCCCGGCTCCCTGGGCAGCAGTGGGGACCTGCTCTGGCAGGTGCTGCGACTTCAGCTGAGGCTTCAGGCCTGTCCCTGTCTCCCCCGGCATCAGGCCAGTCCCAGCACAGGTCCCCAGATGAGAGCTGCCACCTCCAGCACCGGTCAGTGGGGAGCTATGTCTATGGTGGGAACGCGAGTGGGGGGAATGCTGTGGAAACCAAGAGCTGACATGAGCATTGCTGGTTCTTCTGGTTTTTTAAGCATGCTAGAAATGAGAAACACTTCATTGTAAATAGAAAATTAATACTATCCAGGTTTGTTTGGGATGGGGGTCTTTGTCTCCCAAACCTACCTTCCTGCAGCTGAGCTACCTCCTCACCAATATACGAGTGTACCTAATAACACACGCTTGCCAGCAAATACCTTGCACTTGCCCATATGAGACATCTTATCTCTGCCTGCCTTGATTTTTATTTAAATATTAGAGAAGATACAAAAAATATGTAGGAAGGAGATAAAACCCCAGTCTGGAAGACCATGGGATGTGTCATAAGGTTTACACCTTGTCTAAGCTATCTCCCTTATCTCTCCTCTGACACAGCTGCCTGGAGCCCAGAAAAGGGATAAAGCAGTTTTTCTAGAGCACATTCCTCAATATTTTAGTTAATATGATGCTAAATTGTATTCTATTCCTTGATAACCAGAAACAAAGCATGTATTTGTAAACTGATGGTGTGCTCTGACTAGTTGCAAAACTCTGTAAGTTCTTCTCTCTCAAAACATGATCTTACTTAAGTAGCAGCAATCTACTCTTAATAAGCATAAGGAACCACACCCTCCCCGCCAGACCTAGAAGACTCATCGGGAGTAGGTCAGACACCAAGCCATGATGGTAGGTGAGGAATCTGGCTTTCCCAAGCCATTCACTGGTGTCTGATCACTTTCTAGGAGTCTTTGCTTTATGTTTTGAAGGGGAATGTTGGCTTTCTCTGCACATGGCTTGTTAGAAGTTTTGGGTACTTGCATCTGGTAGCTCATTGCATCTTACCAGCAGACAATGGAGCAGGTCATCATGCAGGTCTCATGGAGGCATGAGATAAATGAAAATCATTCCTTAAAAGAAGCCTACTTGGAAGCCCTGCAGAAAAACTGCAATTCATATTTCTGACTACAGCTCCTCTGGGAGCCTCCTTCCTTTCCACAGCCCCTGCAGACTTTCTCTCAATTAATTCTCTGCATTCTGCCTCTCCAAACTGTGCTCTGCAGACCCAGCTAATCGTGTTTTGCCACAGCCCGTTGACTGCTGCTGTAATACATAACTAGGGAATGCCAGGGAGGAATTTACTCAGCAGTAATGAAACAAATTATTTCTGTATCTTCACAGTGTTTTAGCATCACAATGCCAAAAGCAACAGGTAGATGACCAACTGAGAAGATTCGTTTTTATCACACAAAGCAAACAAGAATCTCACAGAAGCCCAGCTGAGCTCTGACATGGTGGGATCATGCCCTGCGGCAGGGGATTCGTTGTGCTGGGCACAGTGCAATGAACCCGGTTAATGTTTGTTGCCTTTCCATTCCACAGGGTGAAATTTATTTTCCATTACCTTAAGACAAAGCATACAGGAATCTGATGACTCCTCCATTCAGTTTAGTAATTTATATATCTTTAGCCCACAGAAAGCTGGGCAATCACCTTCATCTTGCGGTCTAAGGATAGACCCCAGAAAGGTGCAGGTGAACATATGTAAAGCCTCAGGTGGGGTTCATCCGACTTTCCATCTCCCCCGAACTGCTCACCCAGCCTTATTGCAAAACAACCTCCTGAGCGAGCTTTCAGTCATTATTTTGGGTAGAGCATTCAGGTCCATAGCTGGCTTCCTAGGAGGCGCGTGCAGGCTGGTTTCTGCAAGATGTGTCTGGGTCAGCTTCAGCATTATGATTTTTTGTTCATGTAATGGAACAGAAAATTCCAATTCCATGGTTACCTTTTTGGTAGCAAGTATTTTGTACACTTACGGTCTTACTGTCAAGCAGCATGAAATCTCAGCTGCTGACAGACCCTGGAAGTCTGTGTAGTGCTTGTTAGAACATGTGCTTGTTAGAACATTTGCAATCACAGCCCAATTACACAGCAACAGCGCGGCAGCGCCTGGAAATGGCATGGGCTGAGCAGACAGGAGAGCACCCCAGAAGCCATTGCTTTTTGAACTTTTAAAAGGCTTCTTAACAGGGAAGAAAGCTCATAGCTCGTTGCATAGCTCTTAGCCAAAGGCATTATTTTTGACGTGCTCGTTTGCAGAGTCACCCGTGGGCTGAAATGGCCGAGAACAAACTGCAGGTTCCCAGGCTGCTTTGAACGTTTACAAATGACACTGGTTTCTGCATCAAGTGAAAGTAATCTAAAAGCAAGTGCCAGAATAAATATGTATGGCTTCCAGGTGAGCTGATGAACATTCAATGTGTTTGCAAAGCAGTGAGGAACATGTGAGAAAAATGCCTGATTATCCATACTGTACTGTGGGATAGAGATAAAAAATGGGTGAGTGGACGAACATGGGGCTTCATCAGTCCAATCTAGATTTAAAACTTGCAGTTTAAGTGACAGCTAGATAAGGTTTCAGAGCTTAGCCTTCAAGAGACAACCAACTGTCTCCTAGAGACGTGGGAGAGAGACTCCACACCAGCAATTGTTTCAGAGCTGTTAGAGGAGTTGTTAGTCTTGTAGGCAGAAATTGGTTCTTTTTTACAGAATTTACTTGGTTCCTCAAGAGCTGGGCAATATTCACAGCATAAATCTCCAACCCTGGTTTCTCTGAACATGTGCTTTCATAACTTACTGGACACCACGAGAGCACAGCTGCATGCCCTGTTCCATCAAAATCATCATCCACTCTACTGACTCCAGACTCTGCTATATGAAGGTGTCCAGCTATGAATAGGCACCTAATGCATAATCAGGGTGAGTCTCATTTTCCCCTGATTAACAATATACACTTCACAAATATTTACAAGATCCAGATGTGGCATTGTCATGGCAACACATTTTTAAAATAAATATGCTATTTGTTTTCACAATTTAGAGAGAAGAGGCAGAAAAGCTTTACATTACAAATGACTTAAAGAACCAGTTCAACAGGAGTGTGTAGAGGATCAGGAGACCCTGGAGAGGTGGGTGGTCAGTGAGACAAATCCTGGTGAGTTTGCAGGGGTGAAACCCATAAAGCAGCTGCTGTCACGAAGGCAGTGGGGTTTTAGAGAGTTGGTTAAATAATGCAGTAGAAAGAAGCCTAAGAAAAAAGTATTAATAGGAAAGTCATAGGGGACCATGCTTGCATAACTAAAGAGCTGACAGAGATCACAGACCAATCAGAGTGGTTGCATGGCTCAGGACACAGGTGTTTGATGATTACTGAATTACTGTTTACAAGACTGATTGAAGATAGGCAAAATCTGAGAAGGTGTTTGGTTTGGTCAGGTTTTATTTGGGCAAAATGGAAGGAGAAGAATTTTAAATCTTGGTTCCATTTCACCTGACTATTCAAAATCCACCAAATTCTGATATGGTTTTTGTATCAGCAATACTGATGTTCCCCTGGGTAAGAATGAAATTGTCATCTGTAATGCAGCATGAAATGCCAACATCACCCATTTCTATTTAAATTCTTAGAAAATAAGGAATCTAGTAGCAATTTAATCCTGAAGCCTTGTGTAAGCTCTCAAGCTGCCAGCTGCTTCCTTATCGTCCCTTAGGTTACAGCATGTAGGCATTAACCATTATTTTAACTAAGCTGGTGCCCCTGGGCATTTCCACCCATTGCATTACCGTGGTTTAGCTGACTCCTGTCCCCACAACCCCTCCACTTCTGCTGTGAGCCTTGTAACTAGTCTTCGGGCTGTTATCATGATTGGACATGATGACTTACCTTGACAGCAATTTATATGAGTTTCTCAAAGATGTGGCCTTGTCTCACATACTGAATCATTGCTGACAGTGATTGGATGCTATGATGGATGATCAGCCTTTGGGGAATTTGCTGGCTAACAAAACATTGCAATCAGTTTTATCAAACCTTTGTACAGCTTCACCCAAGGGAAATCACATAACTCAGCCATGACACCAGCAGCAGATTTCCCAGAAGGTTCATTATAAAGCAACATTAAAACCTGATATTTATTGCATCTACAACTTACAATTTCACACCAAACTCTCCAGCCTGAGGGTCCCATTCATTCTAGGAAGAGAACAGCACCCACGAGGAAGCTGTTCCCGAGCTACGCATCTGGAACGTTAACAAAGGCATAAGGGTCATGACCACAATGCCCAGAGGTAGTTCATCACACACTGGGCTTCTCAGGTGGGCAATTAGCAACTCCAAGGGATCCTGGCTGGTTCTTCCAGCCTAATTCATGAAACAGCTCCAGGCTGAGGATCTCTAAATGTTGCAGAGAGAAAACCAAGAGCCACAAGCTATTCTGACACAAGCCTTGCAGCCAAACCTCAAGACAAAGTGTAGATGGGCAAGGGAGGTGGTGGAAGGAACGTGGGCTCATCAGGAAGGGGCAGCCGTTGGGCTCAGATGACAGCTTTGCTTCCTGATATTCCTCAGCACTTCCCAGAAATTTGCCTTGGTTTTGTACCAATGGCTGCAGAAAGGGACAAACTCAAAATCAAGTCGCTGCAGGCTTTAGTCCTAACCCTAAGCAGGTCCCTACCTCTTTGGCCTTGAGCAAGTCAGGTATTTGCTCCTTAAGTAATTTTCAGGTATGAAAACAAACAACAGCATTTCTCCTGCCTTACAGTTTAGTTAGCCGACTATCATGTTTATTAATACATATCCTTACTCTCTCAGTTTTAGATAACAGGAGGGATGGGGTAAATCTCCTGAAATGCAAAAAGATAAGGGACAGTGGGAAGAACTCGCGTCAAGACTTTATTGATATCTATTTTTTTGAAGTCAGTTTCAGTCATACCTTGTAGAAATCAAATGAAACATTCCAGTAGCATCAAAACATCTTTGTAAACTGAAGGGGTAATTTCCATTTTCCATTGTGAACACCTTTTGAAAGAGTGTTCATAGTTTTGACATAAATCTCCCTTAGGTTTTTAGAAATCAGAGCTGGAATGCCTGTTTCGGTTTTATTGAAGCAAAACCTTTCAGTCAGGAAATGTGCGTTGGCTTTTTTTTGTGAAATACAAATAAATTACAACTTAAAAGCATGACCTGCCTTGAGAAATGGAAAATTGTCATGCCTGCTCAGCGCTCCATGGAGCTGCATGGGTAAGAGCACGGCAAGACCTTCCTGGAGGACAGGAGATACCTCTGACCACAGGGCTGGCAGGGGACAATAAGGACTCTCCTGTGTGGCTGTACAACCATTTAAATAAGATTTTGTGCACTGAGCCAGTGCAAAAATGTGCATATGTCCATAAGCATCTGTACACAGAATTGTAGGCACAATGTTGAACATCAAGGCCAAAGTGTGGATTAAACAAAACAACAGCTCTCTCCCTAAGAATAATAATTTCTTTTGCACTGAAAAAAGGAAGCAGAAATGAAGTTTCCTGGGGTGGCATGCCAGTTGTAACCCACTGAATTGTATACGCACAAAGTATTGTTGAAAGAAGGTTGAAGAATATTTCAGCTCAATGCACCACTCATGAGCTCCTCTAGACGAGCCAGAGAACTGCAGTGATTTCAGTTAAATGTAATCCAGCTAACAAGCCACCCGTTTTAAAACCCACATTGCTGTTACACTTTAGGGTTTTTTTGATGTTTAACAAATTGAGAGTCTGTAAACTGGACTAGCCACAATCCCTATGCTCAGTCTTGCTCAACACATTAGGTCTTGAAAAGCCCACCCAAGTCTAACTGTAAGTCACCCAGCCCACTGTCTCCCAGCTGTGGCAACAGCAGAGATCTGTAAAATCACTGATGGGTAAACACTGGAGTGACTGAAGCTACAAAAGGGGGCACACACCGGTGGCCTCTTCCAGCATGTTATGTTTCACTTAGGACCTTTCTGTATTTTGCACTGACAAGTGGAGAAGAAACCTCCCTACTGACACCCTGAACCTCCTTCCCGCAGCACAACAACTGCCGTTTTGGATGCAGCCTCCGGAAAAGGGAGCCCATGGGCAGGCAGGGATGCACCGTGCTCTCTGGGCATCCTGAGCTTTGTTTTCTACTTGTTTGTTTCTCACAAAGCAAGTCAGCCTGACCGAAAGCAGATGGCTGTTCTTTGCTTACCTCTGAAGTGAAAGCTTTCATATGAAGAAAATAACCCCTAAATATAAAAAAAATAAGAATCCGATAGAAGGTCCTACAGGCAGGCTTTTCCGTAAGCTCCTTACAGTGACAGATTCTAAAACTTCTCAGTACATTAACATCCTTCTGCACACAAAGATAGGACATAATTTCTTTTTTCTTGATGATACTGAATAACACAGAGAACTTTTCTCTCCTGCACCCATCAGACACACTGCCAGCTGCATTGCACCTATTTAACTGTCCTTCACGCAGTAGGATTTTTGCCCATACCTTATCCCAACAGACTGAATTGCTCCCTTATTCGTCCTCTAGGGATTATTTGGGACAGGTGACTATTTTATCTCTCCCATGCTTCCTGCGGTTTAAGAATGCAGAACGAATCCTGTCTCTAAAGAACACCAAAGGATATGAGGTTTATCAAAAACACCTACTGAGCAATAGATTTACTTTCCCCAAAATAGGAGCAAATTAACAAACAAATCGATTTCCAAGACAGGCTGTCTTTGAATTTTAACACCATAAATGCTAATTTTCAGTAATAGCTGTTTCATCAATCACATGCCCAGTCCTGCTGTTCTCACATCGCCAGAATAGTCTGTGACTAAATTCATCAATTGTGTCTGAGACTAATGTTTTGGCAAGTTTGGTACCTTGTGTATGCATATGGTCTTGCTCCTATATTCCACATAGGAATAAGCTGGAGGCCAGCTTTTACTTCTACTCAGATCCACCTTCTGATTGTGATCTTGCAGAGCACCTCATTTTGGCAGCTATTGCGCTTGAATTCCTTTCCCCAGGCAGTATATATGCACATAGCTCCAGACTTACAATCACTCCTATAATTTGCTGTGCCAACAAAATTATAACCACTGTAAACAGCCCACGTGGTGATTACATATTACAAAGCAAGCTGGATGTTAAGCCACACATTTAATTCAGAACCAAAGACTGCATTACACCTGAAAGACATTCAAATCCTTTTGCTGACAATTACCAGCGTTAGTCTTTTTTTTTATGGCATGCTTCAGGTTAATTTGACATTAACTTTTGTGTTTTGAAGAAAAAAAATCAAGACAGCATTTTATACCTCCATGTGCACATCCAAAAGACACCCTGCTTTTGATTCGCACATCTCGCACATCTCTCACATCCATAGCGTGAGTGGGAGAATAAAGGAATGTCAGTTGAACACTGGCCTGGCACTGACACGGAGTAAGGACGCAATTACCTAGCTGCTACGGTAATGGTAGTGGTGATTGTGCCCATTACTGAGCGAGATGACAGCACTAATAAAGGGATTTTCATCTCAGCCCTGCTGCAAACATCCAGCTGCTGCCATGTAAATGAGTAACTCAGCTTTGCGGTCACCTAAGACAGCCTGGAACAGTGTGGGTAACTCATCTAGGTAAACTTCTGAAAAGTTTTATCACATCTAGTTGGGGCTTAGGAAGGGTAATATAAGGAACTGCAAAAAAAGCACTACCTGAAGTGAATACAATAGGAAATACTAGCTGCTTCTTATGCTTATCCCATACAAAACCTGAAAGACCAGTTCTTCTATGAAGATAAACCTATTCTGGACTTTTACGGGCAGCTCATTTAAAGTGGGGTGGGTTTTTTTTTGTGGTTGGTTTTTTGTTGGGTTTTGTTTGTTTGTTAAGTTTCCTATAGCATTTAACTATCTAAAAGCACATATACATGTATTTCTACCCTTCTGTCCCTAATAGATTATGTGAGCACTTCTAATCCTTTCCAGCGTGTGTTATTGTGAGCCATTTATCTTGAACCACTACAGAACAGAGTTTTACCTTTGCTAGTTTATTTTGCATTGGCAAAAGAAGCAGGAGCACATGCATGATCTACTGCCTCAGCTCAGTGGGGGACCTGTTGCCATCTCAGCATCTCCCTGGGGAGCAGCAGTGCGGAGACCCTGACCCTGCCCACCTTGCTCTCATCTTGAGAAGGTGACTCCTTGGTAGCCATAACTGCAGCAGGGACAAGCACAAACAAGATGCCGCAGGACGCTCAGACAGAAGGCTTGCTGCCAAAGCAAACACACATTTGTTCACACGCTCCAGCTCAGAGTCACCAGAACTGTGAAACATCTCTCCTCCTCCTCCTCCTCTGCCCACCAGCTGGGAGAGCCAACTCCTGATTAGCAACAGTTGTGAAGCTGCTGATAAACTGTTCTTCGTCACAGTTTGTTGCAACAGAAAGTTTTAGCAAAATGTTTTGTTTTGTCCAAAGCTTTCCCTTGAGTTTTCTCAGCCTGGGGTGGAATTGCTTATCAGAGGACACAGTCCTCTCCAAAACAGCCATTCAGCTGAGGTCTCCTCTAGGGTGTGGGCTCAAGAGTGTCCTAACAACCAACAGTGAAGAAGAGAACTCCACCAATGACGCTCCACTTGGCCCAAAAACCATCACATTGGGGGAATTTCGGCAGCCTGCTGTTTAAGAAGTGTGTGCAGATCTGGAGACCCAGCTCCAGTCCCAGTGCTGCCCTGCTTCGGAGCCAGTGCTGAAACCCCAGTCTGCTGTCGTCCAGCTTAGTGCCCTGCCTACTGCCTGAAGAACTGAAGAAAGGGCGACTTCCCTCTTTCTTGAAGAAAGTAAATATATTTACAACAACTCCTTTGTCTCAGTGTGGGCTGAGAACATTTTTTGATTTATTTTTTCACAAGCCAAAGGGGAAAAAAAAAAGATATAAATAAAGGTTTCCTGCTCGGTTCTTACTTCTGATGATACAGCATCTAAAATTCACCCAGGACTGATGGGCTTGTAAGCCTCTGGTTTGTCACAGCAGCTGAACCAGGGTTGACAATGAGCAAAGAGTACCCATGTTCAGAGCATTCAACAGCCCTCCAGCTCCTCACCAGGCTTAATGAAGTGTAATGAAAGGAAATTAATGAGCTTTGTCCCCATTGCCAAAGGAAAGGGCAGCTGGAAATATGCAGGGACCCAATATGAATTGAGCATGATTAAGTATGTTATAACTATTGTTCTCAATAAAATGGTGCTGCTATACCTAAATAGCCTACAGCGGTCCCTTGTCATTACAGCCATTTAGCTGGCTCTGCTTTAATTGCCCCTGAAAGCCACCCAGAAAGGATTTCTTTTATGCTCTTTCCAATTTCAAACCAGGAACAGAAATATGTAAGCACTAACCTGCATCCATTTAGATAACAGGGATTCGGTGGGTGAGCCGGGAAGACAGATATTTTATAGGGAACCGCTCGGTACTTGACATGCGGGGCAACGTGACTGTGATGTGTGTGGGCACAGCCGCCGCTGGAGGACGGCTGCCACAGCCTGCGGGATGGGCTACTGAGCTCTGGGGTTAGTCACGGGCTACACCTCCCACCCCCACAGTCTGGCTGCCAGCAGACAGCTGTAGCGGAGAGAGCAGGCACCCCGAGTGCCCGACCCCAGCCCGAAGGCACCCCCGAGGCACCATGTCCCCATCCCCTCCTGGCTCCAAGCAGGCTCCCCCCATCTCCGCTCCCCACGGGGACTGTCAGTAGCCACAGAGGGTTCAGTGGCCAGCAACGCTCCATAAATACTTACGTATCAGGACAGGCCTCTCCATCTCTACCGCCTGCGATTCTGTGCTATCTAAAAGGCAGAGGGCCCTCAGTACCACCCCTCGTTCCAGCAAGCATTCCCTTATCTCTGGCCACACCATCTCATGTTCCACGGACTGCTGCTTAGTTGTTCCATGCTAGAAAATACCACCTGCACTTTAGCTTTCTCTTTCTTCACTGTTGTCACATTTGCCTGGACAAAACTGCCATTGCACCACGATGTGGGAAGCACTCCCCGATTTCTCTCCCACGCCGAAACTCCAGCTCACACAGGACCGAGCCTTTGGCTCAGCTCACAGCAGTAACGCAGCAACAGCTCAACTCTGGAGATAACTTCATTAAGATGTATTTGAAAGAAAGAGAGCAAACCACATCACAGAACATGACAGCATCCTTGACCCTGTTGCACAAGGAGCTGCACAGGCGCTGAGGTACAGCCCTTCACGCGCACAGCCTGACACAACTGCGACACGGGGAAGTCACCAGGATGCTCTCTAGCACTTGGAAAAGCTTCTTGTCCCAGCACAAGACACAGTATGCCCGATATCAAAGCACATTGCCTGGGGTGCCGAGAGCAGAAGGATGTGTCACAGCAAGGCAGATGGTGAGGCACAGCTGCTGTCATGGTCCTTGTGGAGCTCTCTCAAACACTGTGACATGTACTGCCCTGAATTTGCATCTGTCCAATTACTCACCAGAAAAACAGCAATCCAAATCTAAATTAACATTTTCTCTTCTGTATTCTTATTTGATTCACAAAAATGAAAATATTATGTCCCCCCTTCGGATTAATTAGTTTAAAGGCTCACAGTTTCTTGGGAGACAATTCCCAACTCAGGTCTGGCAATGGAGCAAGACTGGAATCTGGCCTAAGCTGGTCTGCTGAGAAAGACCAAGTGGAGTTGTTCTGGAGAGAAGAAATTAGGGGAAAAGTCTCCTCTCTTTCTTAGGGAAGAGAAGTATTTTAGAAGGACCTTTTTACTTTGGTTACTTGTCTTCAGTCAGTTCAAAGGGTCCTTGGATCTCTCCTGGATGGACTTTTTCTTTACAGAGTGCTGAGGAGGATAGATAAGGTCAGGGCTCCAGCTTTCCCTCCTTAGTTTCTAGAAGTACAGTGTACAATTTAAATGATGCCCCAAAATCTTTGCTGTGGACAACGATCCCGCCTCTGCTCCAAGTACTTGGCTTTTATAGCCCTGAATTCTTTTTAGACATGAGTTTGAATCCGTCATCCAGGATGGACCTCCGATTTCGTCTTAACCTCTTTTGTCTCTCGAGATGGATGACCACACCCAGGAGGACACAGACGACCAGGAATAATATCACTCCTGCAATGGCCAGACCCATGACTGCAGCCTCTATCTGCCCAAGGGCCACCTTAGTTCCAAAAAGCCTGATCTTCTGGGACTCATCCTTATCCTCAGGTGGCAACTCTGAGAGACAAACAAAAAGATAGTTCCAGTGAGAGCCAGAAATACCACAACTGGAAGATTCCAAGAAATATAAAAAAGGAGCAAAAGAAAGACCCAAAGCAAAACAAGTCAAAGTGACAGAGACCCAGTCACTGTCCATCAAACAGACCCTCAACCCTGAGGTCACACAGAAATTTGAGAATGAATGGTTCTTTCCCTAATCCACTCCACCCCAGGACTTCACCGTGCCTCACAGCTATTCAGCCCCATCAGCTAACCATTGCTGTCCCCACTGAAGAGGGAGGTGATCTGAGGTTGCATGGGGAGTCAGTGGCTGGGCTAGGAACAAAAGAATGGAGACGACAACGTGCATCCAGACCAGGGCTGCTGCGAGTTCCCCACTCTGCTCCAAGCTCCCCATGCACATGGCCGTCGTCCTAACCACCACTTTTCAGAGCGCGCTTGCTCAGTCATGCTGCTGGTGAGTCACTTAAGATCCCGAGCTCTCTTATGCTTCCACGCAGAGGCAGCAGCAGCCTTTTGCAAAAAGTGGCTGTTTGCACAGGTAACAACTGTTGATGAAGGTTTTTGCCTGGTGAGCATACACAGGCTGATGCCTGAGCATGGTATAAAATTGAATTATTTAATATTGTCACTACTGCTCTCACACATTTCTTACTTCTCTTCTTTATACCCATTTTGAGTGAAGAAAACATTGTTGGGAAGGAAATGACTGAAATATCAGTAGAGAAAGGCTGAAGAGTTGTAGGCAGATGGCTGTATTTTCAGCTGGTCTGAGCTGGCTCTGAAATCAGCTCAGCTGGATTTATTCACAGCAGCTGAAAAATGGAGTTGTGGAAAAAGACGAAAAAAATCAGGGAAATAAATCATCACCACAAACTATTCAGACTTTTACCCCAGAGAATTTTAAAGGTATCTTCCCTACTAATCCCCTTCTCTCTGGTGCTGCTCAACTGAACGTCTTCTCGCATCTGTTATTTAAAATACCCAAAAGAGCCAGGGCACGTGTTTAGGTTTTGTTCTTGGGGGAAGAACAGACCAGAAGGCAGATGTGCTTGTTTTCACATGTTGATTCAGTCCCTTCAGCTAGTAATGGTGAATGTGAAAATTCCCTAAACCACATAGTCATTAACAGTCCAAGAAGGGAGGACAACTAATCTAAGGTCCCCCTTGGGTTTTGATTGAAAGGGATAAGAAAAACCATCTCCTTTGCAACACCCTCCTTTAAAATCCTTTGGGTCTCTGCCAGTTTCTACACTCGCACTCTCCTCTGGAGCTGGATCCGTACACAGCGAGTACAACAGGATGCGAGGCCACAAAACTTTTTCACCTAACACAGTCAACAAGCCTAACAAGCCCAACTTCCTTATTTTTATCATCAAAGCACAGACATTTGGAGGACAGATAAACAAACCACCCCAGAACCCTCCCTGTTATCCATGGGCAGCCAGGCCTCAGACTAACGCGCTGCCCAGCCTCACAGAGGAGAGGCGGTCAGCGGTGTCGTGCTCCTCCCTTCTCCTCCTACAGGTCTAGATCTCTGCGCTGATCAGACATCTCCCTCCCTCCTCTGCCTCACACACACAGACAGGATTTAGCAGTGCAAAATACACCGTACCTGGACTGTAGTTTATGACTTCAAGCACTGGCTCTGAAAGGGAAGGAAAAGAGGGTGAAAAAGTGTTGGGCTGAACAGGGAGAGTCCAGAGCACGGCACGTTTGGCAAGGATGAGGTCCAGAGGCAGCAGGGTTTTCCAGTGCTTGCAGGTTTTCTTTTCTCCTGTCAATGTTTTCCCCTCTCTGCATCACACCAAGAATGTTTTTGTATTACCTGCTTCAAAAGCAGACACTTTATGGCCTTTGAAAGAAAAGCAAAATCAAAGCCTCTGAGGTTGGGGTGGGCTGACCCTGGCTGGGAGGATTGCTTGCTCACCCCCAAGCAGGATGGGAGAGGGAATCAGAAGGGCAAAAGCAAGAAAAACAACAACAACAACAAAAAAAAACCACACACCACAAAAAACCCAACCACTTGTGGGTTGAGATAAAGACAATTTGACAAGTGAAGGGGGGGAAAAAAAAAACAACCAGCCAAAATACCCGAGTGATGCAAAAGCCATCTCTTGCCACCAGCAGACTGATGCACAGCCAATCCCTGAGCAACGGCTACTTTGGAAAAACTCCCCCCGTTTTTGTTGCTGAGCATGACGTTACATGGCATGGAATATCCCTTGGCCAGTTCAGGTCAGCTGTCCCGGCCGTGTCCCCTCCCTGCCTCTTGCCCACCCCAACCTACTGACTGAGAAACAGAGAAGACCGTGACGCTGTGAAAGCACTCTTCACCAACAGCTAAAACATCCCTGTGCTATCTACTCTGTTTTGGTAACAAATGTAGAACACAGCACCCTATGGGCTGCCATGAAGAAAATTAACTCCATCACAGCCAAACCTAGTACAGCATCACTCACCTTTGAGCACATTCCAGTGTTTCCTGCTGAAATGAGAAGCCTTAGGATGTGCATTTAGATTAGAGGTAATATTCTTAGTAAGAACAATTACTAGCTGATGGCGGAACATTGCTTCTCAGACACAAGCTAAAGTAAAACTCATAATAATAATGTAGGCCATGTAAACTCCACAAACCAATTTGTTTTTAATTTCGGCTGCGGGTATTACCATATTTAAAGGGAACATGCTAAATTAACAGTACTTAAGTAATTATCTGCTCAATTAACTGGCTGCTTATGGTATGTAAAAGAGTTGTAATGCAAACACTCAGAATTTAGCAGCAGTAGTAGAAAGTGCTATTAGATGTCTTACAGTAACAATCAGCGATAACTCCCTACCTGGTCTGGGCAAGACCGTGAAGAGTATCTCCATACCAGCATGAATATGATCAGACACATGACAGTGAAGCAGCCATGTCCCAGGGTTCCCAACCAACATCTCCACCATTTCAAAGGTCCCAGGGAACAGATCCACAACATCTGCTCTATAGCTTTTGCCATTCTGTGAAAGGGAAGGGAGGCTGTTAGCGTGCAGTGGTCTGTACATCCTTTCAGGAAGAAAAATCTGTTAGCGTCACTGGAGACCACCTCAGTGCTACTACAGTTTTTAAACGCCCAAAAAGAGCAGCTCCAGGGCTGTAACTGGGAAAGCAAACACAATCTGGTAATGCCTAATCCTAAGAAAGGTTAGCTAGACACATCAGTACAATACAGAGGCTCAGTGAGTCAGATTTAGATGTGTAAAATCACATCCCTCTCCTAGTTGGGTGAAGTTGCTGTGAAGTCATTTGAGAAGTTCAAGTCCATCAGAGTCAACCAAAAGTGACGATATCGGTGGTCAGTTTCTGCTTTATCATCAGCAGGATATTCTTACCTTGTATATGAAGGTCTCGGCATGAAAGTGGACTGTGTGGACATCAATCTCCTGACCCATTCCCAGCAGGTACCAGTTCACCCGCTCACCCTGGAACATGGTCAGCCCAGGCAAGTTCGCATAGAGCCTCCCATTGATGGCTGTGCAGGAAAGAACATACAGAGAGAGTAGAAACGGCCGTTATTGAAATGGTAAAGATGCTGAACCAGCTCAGAGGAAGAACATGCAAAGCAAGTTAGATGCTGCAAAGCTCATATAGCAACCAGTGCATCAGCAGTTAGTGTCTTCCATATGACCGTCCCCCAAAAGTTTGTCAGTCTCTTTCCAGCTCAACTACTTTTCCTATCTGCTAACAGATAGGAAAAGTAGAGTGACTTGCATCCCAGGCCATGCTGTAGCTCAGCTCAAATAAACCTCAAAAACTACCTCTTGCTGAAAACCTGCAGTCAGCCAGCAGAGGCGGTTGTTTCTAGAAGTCAAGATGTGTAAAAATGGCCACCTTAGTCCAATGATAGGGAAATATATACATATATCTATATACACATATCTCTGAACAATTTACTTGCAGAACAATGAAAACAGGTAAATCCTGCCAATAGGCAACCCTGTCATTCTGTGTCTCCTGCTGGCTGTATACATTACATACTGATCACTTGTCAAATCGCTACATGGCAGGACTTTATTTCATAATTAGCACTGCCAGAAGGAATACTGCTTTGCAGGAAAGGGACCAAAACAGTGGGCAAGCTAAATGCTCAGATGACAAGAGAGGGAATAAGAGGGAAAGCGACATGATCTGAGGGCAGGAACACCAGTGTTTTACTCCCAGATCTGCCATAGGCACCTTCTGTAGCCTAAAGCAAGCATCCAACTTCAGTGCATTGGTTTTGCTAGCTATAATATTGGGTTAATTATAAACAATGGACATGTATATTTGGAGATTCTTTATATCACCTGTACAAAACCAGTAGTAACGACAGTACACATAATGCAACTCTTCACTATTCTTATCTGAACAGCTGCCAAGGGACTTGTTTTGCTAAGAATACTTTAAATAGATCCATATATAATATGGCGAAAAACTATCACAAACAACATGTTAATTTAGAAAAACATGTTCATCCTACTATGGTATAAATAGCTTTTTGGTAATCAGCTAGAACAACTGGACCGTGTATTGCAGCCACATAGATCAGTCAATTTGAAATCTAACATATTCTAATGGTCCTGAGACGAACAGAATGAAATTAGTCTGACAAGTTAATTTCACATTTGATTTTATTTCCTGTCCCAAGTCACTCAGACACATCAGAGATTAACCTCTCTGACCCATATCTTTGCCTCCTGACAGAGACAGCCATAACGATTAGCCTTCATTACGGATCAAAGATTTGTGCTGTATATGTGTTGCAATATTGAGAACAAGAGACAGTTTAATTCTGTTTGTGCCACTGACAACAGACAAGGATGAGGGCATTTGCTGGGAGTCAGGCTTTTGGGTTTTGGCTGACTACTTATAGAGGTGGCAGAGTCAACATCAACTTTGCATAGATAGTAACGGGTGCTCAGGTGCCTAACAGGCATTATTACCATGCATTTTGTTGCTTTCCACAAATTTGTCATCCAGCAGGTTGATCTCCTTGTGATTTCCCTTACTGTAACGTTCCACATTCTCCTCCAAGTACCAGGACTGATTTTCATCAAAAACCAGGAACAGTAGAGCAAACTCCCTCTTTACATCCTTCCTGATCCCATCAGACTGCAGTGTCCCTCTCCTGCAGATCTTCAGGGGTCCAATCAGACCGCTGTACATATCCTAATCGGAACAAAGGAGAAAAACCTCTGAGGCAAAGATCTTCTCAGCCTCTCTTTTGTACGCAGTTCTTTGCCTTTCAGCAACCGTATTTTCTGTTCCCTGCACGACCCCAATTAAAACAAATGGTGCTACCATGTAAGTACTCTCATTGGTGAAGATTAGCTACCAAAGCGTAAGAAGAAAGACCATACATGCTCTTATAAATGCAAATCCAAAAGTCATAAATATGAATGGTATCAAAGCGTTCTCCACTCTGGGGCTGCAAAAACATCTGCAACTTGAGATAAAAAGGCAGTGATCTCTGGGTTGAATGGGACGGTTTATTGCAGGATCCTCCAGGTTGTTTCCCAGTGAAATCAGTGCTATGACAACTGATCCTAGCAATGCCCAAATTTGCCTGCTTTATCCATAGGGCCTATTTTTGGACAATTTTTGCCTTTCTAGATTAGCCTTATGGCTCTCGCTAATAGAAACCATGACTTCATGGGAAATGTTCTCATATCCTGCAAATAATCGAAGGAAGGTTAGTATCAAGAAGACAGTGGAATTGTTTTATGAAGGTTTGTGTTAGGAAAAAATAAAGACAAACATCAAGACAAATCTGGAGGATTTACTGTCCCAGGAGAACACTGGACATGTCACCAGGTGGTTCTTCTGCCTCTCAGATGGGCGAATCTCTAAATTATATCCAGCTCACATTGTTTTCTAGAGGGGGTGAAACATTGGTCTAACTTTTTTTCTGGTTCTAATTTCTATTTTACCTTTACTGGGTCCACCATGGAGTAGTAGATCCAAGGAACACAGGCTGAATCATTTGGCCCTGGACCAGATCTCTCGGGAACTTCCCATCGGTATGTCACGATGTCACCTGAGTGACAGAGAAGCACCATTAACATCAGTGTGACACACTCACTCACCAGTTTGCTGAGCAGCATGCAAAGCAAAACAAAACAAGAATCCTGCCTGCAAAGTGCAAATTCAATTCTGATTTTGTTGGACATTGCATCTTCCTTCCCCAAACGCCAAGCAGAGGGGGGGGTCACAGGATGCACACACTATCTGGTATCAGCACAACTCTGCCTCATCTGCTGCCTTTGAGATGGGACCTGACCAAGGAAATTTCACCTCTCTTCAGTACAGATGGAGCTTGAGATGATCTTTCTTCTTTTTGAAGTATATTTATGATGCTTATTCAAATTCCTTTTTAAAATTACTACTTTGCATATTAGCAATACGTTTCAGAAGAACAGGTCCCAGCTGAGAACCTGTTTATTGCTTAGACAGCCTGCAGAAGTTGAAGGGGACCAAAAATTATGCAAACTGCCATCTGGACTGTGAAACAAATTGGTGATTTCAGTCAGTGTCCTGGCAAGCAATTATTAATTTATCTGATTTCATACTGTTTTCATACTATTGTGCACATCACAAAAAGTATAGGTCCCAAAGAAGAGGCGCAGGCTTCCCCCATCACATGCCATCAGGTCAGGGCTACCAAGGGCTGACTGAGCTGTGAACCACCATCACCTTTCTCCTTCCTACAGACAGACCCGACTCAGTGCAGGGGAATAAGGCTGCACACAGGAAAGTTTGTGCTACACTTATGCTAGAAGTCAGAGCAGAATGTGAACCCCCAGGGCTGCCATTCCCACTCAAGCGATATCACTAAAATTGCAGTGAACCTGAAAGACCAGTTATTGCTCAGTTCCAGTTCTCTACCATAAGAAAATGAGTAGATCTAAGCCTACTTAAGGAAACCAGTCTAGCTATAGGCTAAAATTAGCTTCATAAGCCCATACAGGAAGATGCCTGGAGACCACAGTGACTCACCAGGGTTTGCTACTTGCGGCCGTCCTGTCTCCCTTTCCAGCACCCCATGTGCATGAATGGAGTAGGGTCGCGTGGCATTGTTCTTAAACACGATGTTGACAATATCTCCCACTTCCGCCCACAAAAAAGGACCTTGAAATAGGAAGAACGTACTCTGAGATTAGCAAAAACTGTCAACGTATCCCCTGAGGATATTCCCACCTCTCTCCCATCATCATCTCCCCAGAGATATTCCCTTATAATATTTATGATGTTCCCCTCCCTCTTCTCTACCTTATCTCTGCCTCCCAAAAAGAGAATTGGAGGTCAGTCCTAATTCAAGTAAGTCTTAGAAAACTGGACTGTGTGTTTTGCTATGAGGGAAATTAAGATTGTTATGCATTTTAACTGTGCCCAGCACAACTAAGGCTTGATTTCTGAATACTGCTATGCAAATTTCACAGTGTCTTGATCATGCCTGACAGTGTCAAAAATCAGAGCTGCAGCCTATTTTGAATGGCATATACTCCCTCAGCCTTGCTGCTCTGGCACCACTCATAGTCCTGGGTTCATAACAGAGCTGCGTCAACAGACTTCCACCAGTCATTGTAATGTGCTCCTCTACTTCCCAAAGCCAAAAGCATTTCTCTCACAGCTACAGATTTTCACCTACACCTCTCAAACTGCTCTCTAGAAGTCAGCAGTTATTTCTGTTCTACAGAGAAATGCAGGTGTGAAAAAGGCTTTGCCTGAGACATGAAAGCAAGCTGAGATGAAGGCAGGCACAAGAACCCAGTCTCCTCTACTACAAGCTGCATTCAGGTCCCTCTTTACTGCTGTCTCCAAAGCTGGCAGACCTGGATAGGAGACAGTCTGAACTTCTCCTCACTTGCATACACAGCAGATGCCTTAAATATCTAGGAGGCCTTCAGATTACAGCCCTTATCTACTGAAGCTCTAGAGTCCAAGTCCCATCACTGTGTGAGTGGAAGATGTACCCTCTGTACGTATGCTTACCTAGTATCCCTAGGTGTTCATCACCATTTATCCTGGCCTTGGGGGTCTGGAAAGTCCCATCGGTGTACTCCCTGTAAACGGCTTTCTTATACCTGGAGCCAAGCAGTCCATTCTCGTTGCTCAAAAATACATCGGCGTAGCTGAGAAATGCAGAATGAGTGCTGAGATACCCAAAAGCTCACCGGGAATAAACAGTTAACTTGTGGCAGGGGGTTCACTAGTTGAATGGGTTTCCCAGAGACCTGCTTTGGCTGCAGTGATGCGGGGGGCTGCAGCTCCCACCAGCAGCACCACCAGCAATGGCATATGTACTGTGTTGCAAGATGGCCAATTCACTTAACAGGCTTCACCAAGGTCTACTGAGAAACTTTGCCAAAAGCTTCCCCAGAAGGGCTCTACCTCTCCGCAGAATGGTTGTGCCGTTCCCTCTCCCAGCTTCGGTCAGGCGCGTAGTCCCACACCACCTCCTCTGCCACGATGTAATACGTCCGCACCCCTTTGTACGGAACGGCAGGAGCAGGATCCCTTTTTCCACACTTGGAAACGGAGTAGCGTTCCCTCATCCCAGCCTGGTAGTGATTGCTCGTCTGGCAGTATATCTCAAAAATCCCTGAGGGAGGCAGCACAAACAAGGGAATCAGCTACTTTTAAAGATCCCAGGAAACAGCTGCTTCTCATGCAGAGCTTGTGACGTGGCCGACATCGGTATGTGTGTATCTGGGTGTTTGTTTAGGAAGCTTGGTTGCCACGGGCCAAGATTAAAAGGGGTTGCTAGAGAAATCAAGCAGGAATGGTACAACAAAGTTCTACACAAAAATCATCTCAGGAGGCCTTCTTGCACAACAACCAGCTTATTAGATGTGAAAAAACCAATAAAGTGACACAACTGTGCTACCACCGCTGAGAGGCTGATTAAGTAAAAGATCTAGCCTGCGAATGCCGAAGGGAAGGAGAAAACTGGCAGCAGAGGCCATCACATTATGGGATGGAGACACGATACTGTGTGCCTGTCCCACAAACTGGGAAGACTGGGGTCTGTCATAAACAGGAACTTCTGCAAGCCATGGACAGGAGAATTAAGCTCTGGCAACTCTCTGCTACTTTATTCTGAACGACGTCTTTGCACGTTTCTATGGGTCACAGGCAGCAATGTCCATCGGGGCTGTTACTACAAATATTCAAGAGGAAGTGGCAGCCTGGACAACCAGTCTGGGACAACAGGGGACAAGGTCCTGTATCTCCTGTTCTGCTTCAGAATCAGATTCAAAAACAGGAGTTGTGGCCTTGTAAATGGGACCAAACGGGATCCAAAGCACAGCTCACCCTGTAAGAGTTTCACTGTGCTAAAGAATCAGCCACAGGAGCAAATACTACAACAGGAGACTTTTCCTGCTGCTAAGTTAGATGTGCCAACACTTACCCTTGTTATCAGGTTGCATGAAGGCAGTAGCAAATGTGTGGGGGAATAGATTGGTTGAATCTTTCCGCATCCCATTCATCTGCAGGGTGTTCCCTTGAAACACAGCTCCATGTACATCTGCTTCACTGCCCAAGCCCAGAAGGTGCCAGGACACTTTGTCTCCTTCACACACATCCAGCCCAGGCAAGTTACCAAACATAAGTCCATTGATGGCTGCAAAGGAGAAAACAATTAACTCTCTGCAGGTAGGTATCAGCCAAAAGATTCATTTTGTGCCCAGGCTTTGACAGGGCAGACCTGCCAGTGGAAGTGCAGCTTGCTTGCAAATTCACTTCTGAATATGCTCAGGACACGCTTCCTGAGACAGCTGTGCTTCTTGTCCCATGTCCCACCCGCTGCCTCTGGCCTCGCTTGACTTCAGGCCAATACAACACAGCTACTGCAGCTTCCCAGCTCAGGCTTTCGCTGAACACCGCCCCGTGTTTTGTAGGTTCATTCCCACTGCATGCGCAACAGCATCAGGCCATACCATGCATCCTGTTTGATTCCTCGAAGCTATCATCCTTTTTCACAGAAGTCTCTTCCATTCTCAAATAGTACTTTATGTTTGCATTTAAATACCAGCTGAGGTTCTCGTCAAACACGCTGAAGAGAAGGTAAAATTCTTTGTCGATCCCTTTCTAAGATATAATCATAATGATGGCCGTTAATTTTTAAAATGCACCAATTAACTATCATTACACTTAAACCTGTTTTGCCTGACTCTCATGTTCTCCTTTAACTTAAAACTTGGCTCCCTGCGGGCCAGGGCTCTGTCCCTTTACTCATGCTGAACCTTCCGCTTTTGCTCCATGAGAGGCACCACTTGCGGTTTTTCCATGATATTTCACATGAGTAAAGTGATAAAAATCCAGCCAAAGATATGAAATCATTGCCTCCTTCCACCACCCCTCCTACGTTTAGGCATAGGTTTCATCGCCTGTCCAAATCAGGCCTGAGATCAGAGCCCAGCCCACAAGGCAGGCTGAGGACTGTGTTCCACCCCTCCTTTCTCCTACCGCAGACCTGGATAGGGCTTTTTTTTTTTTATTACCCTAAATCCTTGAGAATGTTAATTCTCCTAAGAAATGCATTCCCAAGCATGGTGTGTTTCCCCACTAAAAGAACATCCCTGGTGTTGTCCACATTCTCATTCTGCTCTCAGATTCCTGAGCTGCACCCAGGAAGACGCTGCAAAGGGCTACGCAATTCCCACTCTGCGGCACGTGGGTGCACAAGGAGCGGTGCACACCTTTCCCAATAAGCATTCATTAAAGGGTTGCCTAAGATTGTGGAGCCAGAATTGCTGCCTCAGGTGATTTTTCCCTGTCCCACCTTTCCAAACAAGTCTGTTTTGTTCACACCCTCTCAATACCTGCAAATGTCTTATCGCTATCACAGCTCCTTCACACAGTGGGCTGTATCTATTCATGACCCTCTGTGCTCAGAAGGTTCGCATTTCCACCCCGTGTAACAGCCTGATCTCTTCTGCGCTCCTAATTTAGGCACGTCGTGCCACCCCTGAAAGCAGACCGAAAGCAAACCCCTCTAGGTTGTTTTTCTGCCGCCTACTGTTTTTCCACAATAAGGCTCTGTTAATCTGTCTTACAGCTCCCCACTGTATTAATTTACTGCTTTTCCTAGGCTTACTGCCATGAGTAGACTATTCCTGAGTGAAATTCCAAGAGGTAGTTCTGGTCGCCCTTCAGATTTCACCACTCTTTCATCAAAAGCATGAAGACCGACATGGATTTTCACACATTTTTTTGTAGTCAGCTCTCCTTGCAAATGAACTGATCTAGCAGAAGAAACGAGGCTTACCCAAACCTCAAAGCACTATATCACTCAGCCAGACCACCTGTAAGAGAAAATGTCTTTTCAACGTTTCTAAGACTGCAATGAATATTCCACGTGCCTCTGAAAGCAGCCTGCTATGCAAGTCTCGGGACAAAAGTTATCTATAAACTCACATCCAAGGTACAGTTCAGCCAAGTCTGTCTGAGTTTTAAAGCAGAGCACAGAAACCATTTCAAGGGCAGCCCTCGGAAGCCCAGAACACTGGCAATTCCTACGTGCAACCTGGGCACCAGCTGTCCCGATCTTACCCTGCCTCGTGGCTTTGATCCAACTCTCCTGGAATCTACTGTCATGCGTTTGTTTTCATTATGTTCCTTAACGTTTTGCTGATGCTTCTTTTCTCTACAAGGCAACAACCTGGTAGGAACATGGCAGGAAAACCCCTTTTACCTGTTTGTTGTTGTCATCCAAAGTGCCTGGCTTGCAGATGACCAGAGGCCCTACTAAGCCCGAACTGGGGTCTTTGATGGGATTCACAGCCGAGCTGTACATCCAGGTCAGGCAGGGAGGGTCGCTGGACGTGGGCCCAACGTCCTTCGGCACAGTCCAGCGGTACGTAAAGTTGTGCAGTGGTGCAACAGAAACCCCATTCTGGGACAGACCTTTAAACCAGAGATTGGCATGGTTATTCCCGAGGTCCCAATACAATCTTGGTTACATCTTCTCACCAGCTACATTCATACTGGGCTTTACTTCATTCATGTCACTAATACTCAGCGTCTCTAAGGTGTGAAGTGGGTGTGTTTATAAGGCACACAGGGAGCCACTCTCAGTACCATGTAAATTCCCTCTGGTGCCATAGCAGAGATGGGCATGGTGATGGGAAATAACAAAGTGGATCCTGCTGCATATGGGGAGATGAATGTTGGAAGCACATGGTTATCTAAGCTGGAGTGCACTGGGCACGTTCCTCCACTCACAGCATCCCAAACAGCTAGAAGTGGTCTGAGCTTTGGTTTACAACTTTCATCTGAAAAATAGCACCTCTGAAACTGTACTCCCTCTGGTACCCTCCCTCGGCACTAGTTCAGTGGAAAGTCTCCTTCAGTGAGGCCTCAGGCAGGCTCAGAGGACCAGGCTGGCTTCCACCCAGTAGGACACCCAGTCTTTCCTGGCTGCAGAAACTCCTCAGCACAGAGGAGGTGTGGGCTGTGGAGCTCTACCACCAGCATTAGCACTGAATTACTTGAGAAAAGGGAGCCACAAACCGTCATGGTACCGCATTCCTTCCCATGCCTTCCCATAGGACACTCCGTGAGGCTGGATGCTGAAAGGCCAGGAGGCTTTGTTAACAAACGTCACCAGGATGGTGTCTCCAACTTCAGCTTTGATCACCGGACCTACACAAATAGCAGAAACAATGTGAGCAACGGAGCAACTCCCCAAGCGGCCAGGCAAACTAAAAAAGCTAGGGCCACCTTCCACCCAGGTTGAGGGGAAGAGAAGACAAAGGGTGGACAACCCAACACATCAGCACCACCTAAGGCTGTTCAGCCCTGACAGCAGGAGCAGGGGGCTGAACGGCCTTAGGTGGTGCTGACATGTTGGGTTGGCCAAATGTGCTGAAATGTACTCGGGAAAGGCCCACACCTCTCATCCACCTACATAAGACCCCCTCAGCCTTCCAAAATGGGTGCCTCTGGCCTGACATCTGGCATGTAAAGAGAGGTATGAGATGCTCTAAGTCCACCACTGTGTCTGTGAGCCACGGCCCCAACCAGCTACAAAGAAACCATGAGTCTTTAATATGCCTATTGATTTCCACCAGCCTGTAGGCCCCCAGGTCCACAGACCACTCCTGACAGCCATGGGAGGGCATGAGGAAAACCAGGCTGCTGCCCAGCAGAGACCCATGCCTCGACGTGCACATGTCTATATGCCTCCATGTGCTTGGGTCCCACAGCAGAGAACATCTGAAAGCCACGGGTAACTGTGGCCTCCCCAGGTGCTGTTCTGCACCCCAGCAACTGCTGCTTCAGGGCTCAACATCTTTGGGTGGCACCCTGATTCCTCAGAGGAACCCCAAGCCGTGCCCTCTGTAAACACACCGCTCGCCTTCCTGATATGTGAGAGGGCTCATCTCAGGGCTGGAGCTGCGTCCCTCTCCCCTCCATCAATTAAGACTTAGGGTTGGACTGCTCCTTGCAGTTCAGAGGGAGCACGTTAGCATGCTGGTCTACCACAGGGTCTACCACTGGAACTCTTCCACCAATAAAGCTCTCTTCCTCATCCCTCCCCTCCTGGATGGCCCAGACTCCATCTCCACTGTTCATTAAACACCTTGGGCAACTGATACAGGCCATAAAACCAACAGGCAAGAGACTCAGAACAAAAAGCAAGCAATCTGCTGTGGGGTTAGTGACCTGGATCGGAGATCCACAGTGTCTGGTGAGCACACAGGACTTTGGGCAGCACCACAGCCAGCCGCTGTGAGGGAAAGCACGCGGAGGGCAGCAGGAGCAAGCTGTGGGGTGAGGAACTGCCAGTTGCCCTCAGCCGGTGTGCTTAACAGCCCCATGAAGAAAGACAACAGCACCAACAACCGACCACCCAGCCTTCCCCACAGCACAGCTTCGTGTACTTTAGGGCAAGAACAGGCAGCACAAGCCACCAGCACACACCCATGCAGCGTGGGTTGTCCACACTGCACCACATCACATTCAGCAGGTCCCTGTTCTGGAGCCCGGTCCCTCACAGCCCCACATCTCTTCTAGACATCCCAACCACGTTATTGAGTCTGCTTTAGGCAGCCAATTCAAATGAGCTCATGTAACTCACCCTGCAGATGTCACTTGTTTATCTGACCAAGAATTTTCATCAATTAATCCTTCGGTGTTTTTAGTTTACCAGTAGAAAACACCCGTAATTTCTTTCTACAAAGTCATATATATCAGAGTTTTCCCCTCAATCACTTGTCTTTCTATAGGAACATGGCTGTTGCTGGTCATGCTAAAACTTTTTTTGCCCCTGGTTTCCAAGGTCCAGGAAGACACTGTCAGCTCCTGACAGTTACACCCCATCTCTCCTTCTATGCGTAACCCCGTGAGTAAATTTAACTTTTATTCAGCTGCTTTTTTTCCTTCTCTGCACTATTGTCTCAACTCCCAGATCTGTGTTTTACTCCACGTGCTTTTTCCTTCTGTGGCCTCTGCTGGGATTGATGTTGCTAGTTTCTGGTGTCATTAGATTATTAGTCACTGTTGATGCAGGAAATTGGACCACACCTGTATGCTTCTACTGTGTACATCTCAGCCTTCACGCGTGATTCATTTGCCCCTGCAGACTCCCTGTTTGCTTTTCTCATATTTCTTCACCACCCTCACTGTCACCTGGCTATAACAGAGAAAGCGCCCACTTGGAAGAGGAGGCCTTCTGTGAGAAAGCGGGGTTTGCAGCATGCCTTGAAGATATTCAGTCAAAAACACATAACCTGCAGCTACTACTGTGACTGGTTTAGCTCTAGTTACAAACACCATACCCTCATACCATACCTCATACCATCCCTCATACCATCCCCATATCCTCTGAAGACTGCCCTGGCAGAAAAGTGATTCTGTCTATTCTACCATTCCACATCCTCGGTCCGTCCCCCTCGCTCTTAGATGTAAAACACCTCCTGCCACTCCCCACACCACAAAACGAGAGGACAGTCACAGCCGACTGGTACTCCTCACATCAGCATCGTTCTCACTGGCACTGAAAGAGGGTTTGTGTTGCTGGATGATTCCTACCGAGTATCCCAAGGTGTTTCTCTTCTTCTGATCGCTGCTTTTCCTCACGGAAGCTCTCATCAGTATATTCCACATACTTTGCCTTCCAATAGACTCCTCCAATTTGGTAGGGGCTACGCTTGAAAAACTGCTCAGCAGGGCTAAATGCAAAAAGCAAGTGTCAGGTCATTTCTATGAAAATCAGTCCTGTTCTTCTCCTGCTCCCTTCCCACGTCCCTCTGGCAACGCCAGCAGCATCTCCAAACCAAGCAGCTTTTCAGACAAAGACAGCATCTCCGGTTTGGAACAAGCACAGCATGTCTCTGTGAAGCTTTTTTGTCCTACAGACTCATCTAGGTTCAGGGGGCACCTCTGGCACGCAGCCCCCTCCCTTCCATGGCACAGGTCTGACCAGCATCTCTATGCAAGATGTGCGAGAGGGCAGTGAACAAAACTGCAGTGCAGTAAATGGAAAGGCAGGGCTAAAACACTGAGTTCTTCAGAGGCCAGGGGACAACTGCAATCATCACTGAAAAAAAAAAAAAAACCCCACACCACCATGCAATAGCTGTAAAGAGAGATTTATTTCCTCCGCCACCACCCTCTCCAAACACACAGACAGACATAACATGCCTTGCAGGAGAGGCACCTTAGTTACAAGGCCAGCTCACAGGTCTAAGGAGCTCTCAGTTCTAAGGTCTGTAAGAGAGTTGCTGCGTGGCTTTGGGTAAATCATTAACAGCTCCACATTTCTACTTCTCCATCTGAAAGAGATACATCCTCTCCAACAGTTTCCCAGGGAAGGGAATGGAGGGGGAGGAATGTCTTTGTTTCAGTTAGCCAAATTCTGAACGGGGAACCCACTCACCAACTGCTATCACAACCATCCGACATGTGGGATGGAAGGCTGTCATCGAGGTCACTGCATTTGATTTCCTAGAAATCGCTTGCTGCAGCAAGGTAACACTGAAGCACAGCTGCAGGCAAGCTCTGCCACCCTGTGTCTGCTGAAAGATGTGCTTTCTTAATAGTTCATCAAATATACGGACCTGTTCCTAGGTCAGGCACAGCAAGCAGAAACGAAGCCCAGAGACAAATGTGGCAGCTCACGTTCTGCATAAGCTGCGACTCCTGGAGCCTGTGGGTAAGGCTATGAACCCAGTACTGCTCTCCGTACAGTCTAGCTACAGCAGCCTACGTTTCCAGACAGGGTGATCTGCCTTCCCAGGCAATGTACTCCACATGAGTTGCAGGCATGTATTTTGATAAGGAAGAAATCCCACATTTTCCTTAGCAGCCTTCCCAACACAGACCAGAGACCCCAAACACCGCCCTGGCCCATCAGCCTCTCGCTTACCTGCCTGCTTCAGTCAGCTGTTTCCCACTGCTTTGGTCAAGCCCTGAAGGTCCGTAGTCCCACTGCACTTCCTTTGCAGCTATGTAGTATTTCCGAACTCTCCCTTTCAGGGTGGATGCCGGAGCTTGCCGAGAACAGGGCCGGACTTCATAGAGTGCCCCCATCCCAGCTGTCCAAGACATGGTGGAGGACACACATGCTTAACCTCTCTCAGCCAGTTTGACCAGGCAGTGAACACAGTGCCACCTTGCTACCATGAACAGTCCATTCCTCCTCTGTTGTCCCAAAAGGCACATGGCTGGGAGAAGGTGATTAGGTGATTCCCACAGCAAGCAGTCTTTTGTGTTGGTGAGCAGAGCTTCTTACCTTAGATATTGGATGCTATGGAAGTATGGACAGAGAGCAAATAGAGCCTTCTGCTATCTTCAGATGTACCATGCAAGTGCCTCTTACAGGGACTAGAGCTCTTAAGGCACTGCCTCATCTTCGCTTTCAGCTGTACCAAACTTATTGCCTTCACCACTGATCAACGTGAATATCAAATAGTAAGTCTGGCTCGCACATTAATAATCAACTCACCCCAGTTTATACAAGACAAGGAATCACTCCATTCATCTAGGGACATTTTTAGTGGGAATGCTGCCTAAGGCACTGTTTGCTACCGCACTGTACGTCACAGGACCACACTGGGAGAAAAATGGGAGGCCACAGAGCGCAGGACGTATTCCAAACTCAGCCTTACCTTGTATGTGATCATTGATCTGACAGCTCAGTAGCCATCTCCCAGGGTTACTGGGGATCATGTCTGCTGTAACAAAAGTGGCTGGGAAGAGGCTGGCCACATCTGTCCTATGGCCTCGAATATTGAGCGTTTCTCCATGGAAGTAGGCTGTATGAACATCAATTTCATTGCCCATCCCGAAGAGGTGCCATGAAACGTAATCCCCAGCACACATCGTCACCTCAGGGAGGTTCCCAAACACATAACCATTAATAGCTGCAAAACCAAGCAAGTCAAAATCAGAGATTAGAAAAAGGGCCTTTAGAGCTTCTGCCAGCAGGTCACAGTAGAGACATGTTTGGAGGATGGACCTAACCAAACTCATCCACCTCTTCTTGTTCTGGAAAACCCAGTTCCACAAGTCATTCCTAACATGACATGTATTCGAAGTCTCCAAACAACGAACAAAGGGCTCGCTGAAGCCAGAGATTAAATCATAACACCACTTCTTTTTTCTTGTTGCAGTGTCCCTGTGATACTGTTTGCTCAGCATATGATCTCAGAGCTTGCTGTCTCCCTTCTCCCCTCTACCCACACCCTGGCATACAACAGCAGAAACTGCATTTCAAGATACCAGAGCACTGACAACCCTGGAGTGTCTGGACAAAGTCCATGGCTTCACAAAGGTGGCACTGACCATGCATTTCGTTGCTCTCTTGGAATTCCTCATCTTCTTTGTCTACAGAGCCTGGGTCTGTGCAGAACAATGCTATGTTCTCATCCAGGTACCAGCTGAGGTTCTCATCCACCACACTGAACATCAGAAAGAAATCAAGGTCCACATCCTGGCGCCTTTGAGAATTGCCAGTCAGTATTCCTAGGGTGAAAGAAGAGATGAATGAATACCCACCCATGCAGAAAAGCAGACATCAGTCAAGGCATTAAAACACCAATAGAAGAGTAACTCTTATCGCACAAATTAGAGGCAGATGCTTTCCCCACCATCCCAGCACAGCTCATAGCAGAGCTCTAGCGAGCTCGCTCTTTTCTAATATATCCCTGCTAATACGTTTCTCACTCCCAAGCAGCTCCGCCGCTGCATGGCTGAACTGCAACGCCTTAGGTGTTCTTATTCCTGCTGAAATTAAACAGTCCTCATTTTTTTTAATACACAAATCAGGTCTGGGACAAGATTCCTGCTTTTAACCTGAATTCAAATAGCTCGCTCAGATCAAAAGGCCTACAAGCTCACCCACCCAGCCACTAAGGGATAAAGACAATGTCATGACCAGAACCCAGCTAGAATACGGGTACTGTCTTCTCCAGTCATGCTGCATTTTCACATGAAGCTTCAAGTCACCACACAATCTTCACAGTATGAAACTACAGCCCTCAGCTGCTTTCTCTTGTAGTTTTTACCTTTTTTGCATGTAAGTAATGGCCCAATTAATCCAGATGCAATGTCCTTTGGTGCATCAATATGAGAGTGGTAGATCCAGGTCAAGCAGTTTGGGTCATCAGCCGTTGGGCTGTGATCTTCAGGGACAGTCCAAGTATAGGTGTAATTCCCTCCTGGGAAAACAGCATCATCCTTCTTCTGATCCTGGGGGGACATATCAGGATACAGGGATCCTAGAACAATTGAGCAATCACAACATCTATACAAGAACAGCAGAGATGTCCACACATGTAACCTTATACTGAGCTGCTCTCATTCAGTACCGCTGCACATATATACTTGGGTAGCAGATTTCAAAGCGAGACTCACCATCCCAAGGCTGAAATAGCGTTTAATCATCATTCTCTCAAAGAGAAACTGAGGCACAGAGCCATTGTAAGGCAACTTGCTCAGTAAACGGGTCAGCACAGAGTCAGAAAGATGATTCTCACTCTGCCTATTGCTATTTTGCCTTCAACTCTACAATGTGCGACAGTCAGCCTCTCCACAATCTCTAGGGGTGCTTCAAATAGCAGTTCTTTGGTCTCATACTTCACCATTCTTGTGAACAACCTGAAGCTCATCACACTCATGACTCGTATACTATGGCACTTCAAATAATGAATACAGCTCTTTCCCTTCTGCACCACTCTCCCACGAGCCAGCTTTGGAGATTCTTCTAAAAATCAAGAAATCTGGGCTGTGTACTGCAATGCCCAGGTCAGGAAACTGCCCCCAGACCCATGAACCTGCTAACCCAACATCAGGTGACTTCACTAATCACCTAAGTGCAGTTGCTTTCCAGCAATATAGCTTTGGGCTAACCAAGTCTGCGGCTTTACAGACATCTCTCCTCAGTGCATACTCTTAAGTTCCTTTTGAGAAAAGAAAAAAAAAAAAAAAAAGAAAAAAAATCTGTGTCCTTTACAGCAGCGGCTCATTTACCTTCAGAGTCCTTTTCGTAGAAAACACCGTGAGGATGGATTGTATACGGTCGACTAGCAAAATTTTTTAGGTGCACTTTAATGGTATCCCCCACTTCTGCTCGGATGATGGGCCCAAGGAACCCCAGCCAGCCAGGTTTGGGAATCTCAGTGGTATACGTGGAGTCTGTGTATTGCTTATAGACAGATTTCTTGTACGTGCTTCCCACCCTGTCTTTGCCAGGCTGGAGGAACGCTGAGGCCTTGCTGTTAAATTCAGAAAAGGGAAAGGCACCATGAGTCATGTATTACACAAAACAGCTGGTCGGTAACACAGTAGAGTGACAACAACATGCAGCTTTCCCAGGTAAGCTCAAAAGCTTTGGCATTAGAGGACCACCTGTGCTCTACCCTAGCATGCTCTAAGCATCTGTGAACTCCTCCTCCCACACCTGACTGCTGCGACACGGGTAGCACAGCCTGCTTGAGAAACAGGCAGCACTGGCCATTACACTTGTCTGCTTTCTGAGCGTGTGAAACACAACAGGGGACATCAGCACAGGAACAGCTTGGTGAGGCTGGAACAAGTATGGCCAGATGCCTGCTGCCATGTGTGGCCATGGCCTCGTCCCCAGTTCTTCGCAAACGGACACAAAGCGCATCCCTGAACAGTGCAGTGCAAACAGGGAATGGGAAGGATGGGGCTTCTCTGACAATCACACGTGGGTGACACAAGGAAGACCAAAGCCCTCCTCATACCTGCTTCAGCCTTCATTGGGCCTTTAGAAACTCACTTCAATGCCTTCATGGCATTTGCAGCTAAATCGCAAGAGGGTGAAAAAAATTACCTCCTGAGGTCTCTGGCCAAAATTCACTGTCTAAAAGCTAATTTTCTACTTAACAGATTCTGAATAACTTGTAGAATGGCAGACAAGTCAGGCAGGTACATACTCAGCACATAACCAGCTTCCAGAGTTAATACCTTGCACAGGTACTAAAGTTCAACTCGGGAGTATATTTGCTCTTTATGGCTAATTCTCAGTAGATAAGAGATGAATCATGGTTCAGGTATTAGTGGGACCAGCCTAAACCAGCTGAGGTTACTCCTCCTGCCTCCCCCTTAGTATCAATCACCCTGCAGCAATACAAGTATCTCTGAAATACAGACAAACTCCAACAGGTATCTCCAGAAGATGAACAGTTGAGACCAAAACATTAGGCATTGCCTTTGTCATTCAAATTTGTGAAGGGCTGGGCTCCAGCTACACAATCTAGAGCTCATCCCTTTGAGAAGTCATCCCTGCAGCCACAATTAGCAAAGAGTTTACAGATAATTCACACTTCATTTTGCAGATTTGCCTCTTTTCCCCTCCATGTAGTCCATTTCTTCCCAAAAACAAAAAAATTCTTCAAGCGTTACTACCTATATCATTCATACCAGTATCACAGCCTTTTCTTACTGCTAGCAATTTGGTTTCTGCAATCATTGTAGAAATAAGTGCCATCAGCTAGTTATTTGCAGTGACAGACCAGTTTTTAAATTAATTTTAAGTTTAATGGCCTTGAATTTGCTTTCTCTCATAGTACACAAAGAGAAGGAAATGAAACAAAAACTACTGCATTCGTTATTGCTGCAGGAGTCAGCAAAAATATCTTTATTCATCCTGAATTTTGGGGGGTTTCCTTTTCTGTGAACTAATTTTAGTCTATTAAGCATCTCCAGAGAACAAAGACTTTTCCATGCTGAACTGACAGACCTTGATGCTTTCCTGTGAACCCCTCCTATTCCTGCTCTGCTGTTTCTGGAAGATAAACCCTAGTGTTATTTATTATGGAGGGGTAAATGGCAGAGAACAGGTCAAGAAATACAGGTTATTTGCCACAGAAAATGGGGGGTGGGAAAAAGCCACAAATGTCTTTAAAAAGCTGTGGAAAGCTATGCCAAAAAAAACCCACCAAAAAAAAACACCAGAGAAAAAGGTTTGGTGTTTTGAAAACTAAAACCAAAATGTGTTTTTGTAGTGACTCAAAGTAATTATTGCAGTTTCCAGATCTGCTTTTGCAACAAAAATATTTTTCAAACAACCCCTACAATTTCATGCAAGAAGCCCCATTAAGTCTAAAGCTTGAAATTCCATTTAAAGGAAAAAAGAGTCAGCTCTGTGAAGTCATTTACATGGAGGTGAAAAGTCATCATGCCTCAGGACACACAAGCTGATCACCAGCTGGAACTAAGGAAAATGAAACCCCAGGGCAGAGTGTTGCACAATCTGTTCTAGTATAGAGTGTTTGTAGTCCCCTCTAGTGTACAGGCACTGGTCACTGGATGCTCCATTAAGTGACCATTCGTTTTCCCATTGATACAGTTTCTATGTTCCTACAATAAAATAAGTTAACCATTAAGCTCATAAAGATCAGACATCTACTACATTGTGTCTCTTGCTTGCTTAGATGCCCCAGAATATTTGCATGAAACTACTCATAAAATTACTATTTTAAGCCAGTACCAGACTAAATTCTTATAGAACTAAACATACGGGTTACGTGCAATGCTTTGGTTAGCGAGTACGTTCTTCCCTGTTGGAGCATAGTTCCAGTCCACCTCACGGATCCCCAGGTAATAGACTCGGGTGACTCCTCCAGCAAATGTGGGTGACAGCATGTGGATGTAAAGCAGCAGCAACCAAAACAATCCCATCATAGCCTGAAGTGAAGGCTCTTTTGGACGTTACACCTATTTGGGAGAAAAGGAAAACAAATGTAATGTAGCAGAAATAGAATATGACCACATGGTTTGAAGGTACTGGACATTCTGAGAGGGTATGAAGAAATCAGGTAGAAGTCCTATTGGGATCATTATTCAAACATCCATGGGTTCCGAGACAAGGAAATCACTCCCATAACAAAACTAACGCACAAGGTGGATAGAGATTATACCTTGCGAATCAGTCCACAATACCAAACGTACTTCTCTTGTGACAGTTTGATTAACCTTTTTGATTAACCTTTTTTTTTCCTGTCTGTAGTATTATTCCAAATGCTTTGTTCCATAGTGTTGAGAAAATACTATTAATTCGGTACGGTTTCACACAGTAGGACATGAGGTGAACAGCTTCACAGCAAGTACTGTATCAGCAGAAAAAGCACCTGCAAATCCATACACTGTGTAACTGCCTTAGGGGTCCTGAGCAGAAAGCATCATTTCAAGTGACTGGTTTTCCTCAGTTTTCCACTGAGGTCCCAAATCATCTTACAGGACCATATACAAAGATCAGGAAAATAATCCTGAGCAAGTATCGTTATATTTGAAACTGCTGCCAAGATCTGTCTATTCCACTAAGCCACTTGAGGAAGTGTGATTTAATCACTGTGAAGTAATTTTAAGAGCTATCTTTAAAGAAGTTAGAATTTAAAGAGCAGTTCTCTGTAATGCAGGGAGCGCATCTCAAATGGGCTGCACAAGGCTTTTTGCTTAGCCTAGTTCCATTAAATATTTTCCCCATGATTTAGATCACGAAGTACAGAGCTTACTTACAAACCTTCCAATTGACACCCAACTTGGTGAGAACAGTACTCTGAAGAGATCCAGGGCAAGTTGCAGAAACTGTCTGCAATAATCAAAACACAAAACACAATTTTGTAAATACAAGTTCAAAGAACCACCTGTGTGAAGGAGAAACTGATGCAATGTGGGACAGCAGAATTACACCAAAGGATAAGAAAATAGCTCAGGGTTAAAATGGATGACAAACTAAATAACCTACATGAAAACGCTTAAGAAAGATCTCATCCAGTGATATAACTAACAAAGCCAGATGTAACCAATAATCAAACTGTCATCTAAAATAGATGTCCAGCTCTTGAGACAGGTAACAGCAGGAATAGTTCAGCAAGAACAGGAAAGCAAGAAGATTAGAAAAAAGTGACCTAGCAAGAAAGCTTAAAGGAATCAGAATGTTTTTTTTTCATAGAGAGGTTATCATTATTTCTTCTCCCGTCTTTGGTAATAGCAAAATGAATATATCAGGTTTATTTACAGCAAAGCTGAATATTCTGTAAGCTTTCAGCTACCACAGCATCACACTAGAACAGCTTTCCCAGAGAAGCTGCGAAATCTCTTCCACATATGATACCAAATATGCGGGATTCAACCCCAGCATATGGCAGCAAACGAGATACAGGTTTGGAAGTGATAGGAATAGGTATTTCTGATCTCCAAACATGCTGTACCATTCTCAGAAGCTAGTGATAATCAAGTATTACCAATTCCAAACAGTCATTAAATTGAGAAGTTGAGAGAAATCAACTCAGAAAAAACTTTTTTCCCTACTTTCTCAAAAGGAGGTTGCAGAGATCTCTCTAAACCTGAGATGGTTTTGAGCCATCGAGAATGCACAGCTCTGTTCCAGCAGCAAGCTCTTGAGAAGGTCCTGCACTGGCCCACTCATTCCATGCCAATAAAGAGGGTTCAAAGCAAGGAGTTCGGAAAGCTGTACCTGTGCTGCTTCGCACACCACTCCCCCCGTACAAATAGCAAAAGGCACTGGTGGCAGCAACAGGGGAAGACAAAGCTGGTGACGCCAGCGCTCAGCCTGAAACCTCTCATCCTGTCAGCACACACCCTGTTGGGAAGGGCAAGGGGATGCTTTTGACTCAGCCAAAGAAGTGGCCTTCTTGTCAACGCGGGTCAAAGTACACAGGAGCAGCTTTCCAGGGAAAGTATGCCCAGTGCGCAGGGTGGCTGTCCCCAGGGGCTGGGAGCAGCTGAGCCCGGACAGTCAGTGCGGGCTGATCTTTATGTCCTCTCACATTAATGGTTTTTGCAAGCAATATCAAATCCTAGGAAAGTGCAAAGCTTAGACTTTATACCAAGGACAAACAGCGTCTCTTAAAGTTAGTTGTGAAAACTGCCAACTGAGACAAATCCCCACCGCGTCAGCCCACTGTTTCTCCCTGGCAGAGTCCCCGCTTACCACATCAAAGCCCCCCAACTGCAGCATCAAGATACTTATCAGATAAATCAGGCTCGACCAGAACTCACAGCAATCTAAGTGCCTTGCGAATGTGCTCTGGTGTTGAAAAAAGTCAAGGACAAAGTCTTTGGGACAGCCTTACTGAGGCTTTACAAAAGCCCTGTCTGGACCTCAGGCTGGAGTTTGAACGTGACATTGCACATACCTCTGTGGCAATTTTCAGAAACAGCAAACCAGCCCCACTCAATGGGCACTCAGCAGGCTACACTGATCCAGCGCTCACATTCCCTTCACAGTGACTAACCACCATTTTAGTTACTCTACTACTGCAAGGTGAAGGAAACCAACAACCTTAAATTCTTTTCAGAAAAGTTAATTTTTTCTTTGAAATATATGCGTTGATTAAAGAAAAAAACCCAAACTTTGTAGTACATTCATCCCCGACTCTTGCTACTTTATAGCAGAATCTTTACTCCCAGGACTTCCCCTTGCTAATCCACTAAGAGCACAGGAATTGCTAATGAACAGAAAACGAGATTTCAGCCCGTTCGGCAGTTAACCAACCCGCGTTTTACCACGGCAAAGAGGCCGAACGCGCGGCTCCCCCGACACCCGACTGCGGCGAAACCACTGCCCAGGGAAGAGGAGGGAAACAACAAAAAAGCGCTAAAAGAGCGACGAAAACCATTTCATCCCTTACGTGCGGAGCGGGGCCTGGCCACGGGCTCTGCTGGAAGGGCGAGACCGTCAGCGGGGACACCTCCGGCGGCGGGAGCCTCAACAGTGACGAGGGGACAAAGTTCTGGGCTGTAAAGAGGGGCGCTGCCCTCGCCTCCCGCGCCAGGCCCGGCCCCGGCCCCGGTCCCGGGCACACGGAGCGCACACGGAGCCCGAGCACCTGCCGGCCCCGGGCTCGCCGCCCCGCAGCCGGTGAGGCGGGGGGTGGGACGGACCAGCCCGCCGGTGCGGCGACCCCTGGGAACGCGGGGCAGGGCGGGAGCTGCGGCACGTGGGCACCGGCACCTACCTGCCGCGGCGGGAGGCGGACCGGGCCGGCGCGCGAGCCCTCCCCGGGGAGGCGGCGGGGGCGGCCCGGCGGGGGCGGCCCCTTTAAAGCCGCCCGGTGATGTCACGGGGCCGCGCGCCGCGCTCCCCCGGGAGCACAACAAGAGTCACGCTCGCAGCCGCCGGGCGGGGGGCGGGCCAGGGGGCGTGGCCAGGAAGCACGCACCAATGAGCGGGCTCTTCGGGCCGGAGGCAACGCCCCGCGTAGCGTCACGGCTGCCGTCGGCCGCCCCGCCCCGCCCCTCCCGTCCCGGCCCGTTGCACGGGGAGCGCGGCCCGGCCCGAAGATGCGGG
>VUYV01000006.1:565798-768415 GCA_008711295.1 Anarhynchus alexandrinus | reverse complement strand
TGGCGGGAGGCGGGTGGGAGGAGCGGGGGGGGTCCCCGGTGCCCCCGGTGCGGGGGATGCTGCTGCCTGCGCGGTGCCCACGCGTGGCGCCTCAAAGGGACCCGGCATCGCCCAGCGGAGCACAGCCGCGCGTTAAACATCTCTAAACTACGTGTAATTAGCTCCAAAGCGGTGGCGCTCGGTGGAAAAGGCACTTTAAGAAGTAATTAACTTTTAATTTTTTTCTCGCTGAGATTTGGAAGACCGGCCTCGTTGGGCCGGTGTGCCTTCAGGCGTGGGACGCTGCAAACATACACAGATGAATGTGACACCTGACACAAACGCGGTGTTTATTTTTGTCCCCCGTCACTTTTAAATCCGTAGGCTTGTCTCCACTTTTTTTTTCGGAGGTTTGGCCTTTACAAAGGCAAAGATGGAAAGGAACGTAGGATTTTTTTGTTCTCTTTGTGAACAGCGTAGAAATGATACAAAGAGCTGCCGGGTTTTGGGAAATTTGAACTTGAGAATACGATAAATCTGAAACTGCGCTTGTCACAGTTACCCTTTGTCATTGCTGGGTTGTGTTGTCTGAACTTTCAGTAACTCTGCAATGTTACTTGGTTATTTTTAGTGGTGACATAGTACATACAATGGAAGAATCTCGTCAGGAGCTGGGCAAACTGATCGAGGGAGATAAAAGCCCTCTAGTGGCATAATTCCATTGTGCTTGGGCAATATTTATGTTTCCTGTGGATGAAGAGAGCAGCGGATACATGGGGGTTTAAAACGATTTTTCTTTGGATTAAGATTGAAACTTCAGGGCTTTAAAAAAATCTCGCATTCAATAGAAGTGTTCCATGGAATTGTCTTTTTGGATTCAAACTTTTCAGCACAGTCCCAAGTACTCAGAAGTGCTCACACAGACAATTCCCTTTGCTGAGTGTTTTGCCCTTCCTTGTTGTAGGAACTTTTTCTGTTGATTTATGATCTTGACATATGAGTAACACCTTAGAAGAAATGAACTTGTTCTCTAACTGTTGCTTCTGCTTATTTCCTAGAATGGTGAGAATTTCTGCATTCTGGATGAGCAGAGGTTTGCCAAGGAGCTGCTCCCCAAGTACTTCAAACACAACAATATCTCCAGCTTCATACGACAGCTTAACATGTGTAAGCATTAGCTGTTCTTATGTAGTCTTGCTGCCAAGTTCATTGCTACTTGGCATGGATTTGTATTTCTTTAAGCAAAGCAATTGACTTGGTGGGTCTTTCACCCCTGAAAACCTGAATTCTGGTCTTGAGTTTGCTTTGCAAAAGAAAAGAATAACAGTAGAGCTTGGCTTAGTCTTTGTTTTCTGTGTTTCAGCTCTGAGTCCTTTTGAGCAACAACTGTAATAATGGTGTTTCGTGTGCTGGTACCTAAAGCTTGGGTAGAATTCACTGGGCTCCAGTGGTCGTAGTGTTAATGGTAATGGTAACAGCAGACTTATGGCTAGCTAGAGGAACAAAGGCCATATCTACACCCATACATCTAGTATATGAAAAAAATTGTCTGGATCATGCTGTTGCCTGCATTGCTGTGTTGAAACAAGATTAGTCACACTGATGGATCGAGCTGGACTAAGTTTTTCATTATGTTTTCTGTGCTTAACTTGTGAGCATCAGGTAGCATCTGTTATAGAACACATGTACAACTTGCTCAGGCAAAGAAGCTGGAGTGAGGTGGTTATTTTGAGGTATAGTACAATGTGCGGGGCTGCAACACGCAGCAGAAATAGTTGTTTTGCAGCAAATAGCTTATGGGCTGGGTGAAGGTACAAACTGCATAGAAGATGGCCGCCTTACTTAGAATTTCCATTCGGAGTAAGGGGGAGGAGCTCTCTGTCCTTGCCCTGTAGGTTTGCCTGCTCTCTCTAGCTGATGCCAATTTAGATTTTGTCAGACATGAGAGAGAAAGCACACATTTAGCCTCTTGACACAGGGTAGATGCTGCTGTTTGTGTCAAGTGTTGAGACTCCATCACTCAAGTGTCAAAGGATAATGCAAACAAACAATTGCCTGTTGCCTTGTAGCAAGGATAAATGCTAAAATGCGAATATTTATATGAAGACATGCAGTTTGATGGCCTTTTCCTGCTGGATCTGTCCTAGCTTCAAGTGAAGTTTTCTAATGATAGCGCTGTTGAGGTGCTGTGAAACTGGAATACATTAACTACATTAAAAACTTGAATGAGTAGAGATGTGGATTAGTCTGTCAACTGTATTTTGTATCTACCCTGTGGTACTTGAAGCAGTGATGGAAATATTGCTGGCAATGTCTTATTTCATGCAGGCAGTCTGGTATGGAGAAAGTATTCTGTGTGCATGTGTTTGCATAGGCTGAGAACTAATTTCCTTACTTTATTCTGTAGATCATGGTGGTACATGACAGCATTTGTTTTGATATGTAGTTGTCTGGCATTATAGGAATGAAGGGGAAGGTGCACCACTCTGCTGCTTCCAGTGGGACAAGATTTTATTCAAGATGTCTGAATAAGTCTCATTTCTAACTAACTTTTGTGATTATTTGGACATCACTGTCTTGCTTGTGATATTGACTGGCCTCTGCCATGCATGCAGTTCGTACAGCCTGCAAGGTCTTTCGATGGTATTGTGGACTTGTTGCCTAGCTATGAGGATCTGAGTGGTCAATTCACCAAACAAAAGCTACTTTGCCTGGTTTTCATAGTTTCTGCTCCCAGTAACTGTAGTGCTGTAGGTATTTCAGTAGCCTTGGGGGGTTTTCTTTAGCTATGTGTTGTAACAGTCAGCTTTGCACTGAAAGAAATCACTTTGTTGATGCCTCTCCACAGATGGTTTCAGGAAGGTGATTGCTCTGGAGAATGGTATGATTACAGCAGAGAAAAGCTCAGTCATTGAGTTCCAGCACCCTTTCTTCAAGCAAGGGAAGGCACATTTACTGGAAAACATCAAGCGCAAGGTACAGTCTAAGCATGTATTTACTTCACTTTTTGTTATGAAAAGTAGCTTATCAAGAGCATGTCTGGGGGTTTGAAACACTTCACAGCCAACAAATTCCATGGAAGCCAAGGTTATGCACCATGATGCAAGCCTTCGTAACCCCTCCTGAATGTCGGGCTGATGCTTGGCTTGGCCTCCTCATGCCAGCTCTTAGACAAAACACACTCTGCTGTTGTTTAGCAATGCACTGGAGTAGGACCATGTTCTTCAGAGCTGTCGAACTAAAGCCCTTTCTCCACAGAGAGTTTATATACCGGGTTACAGCTTAGCATGGTCTTCCATTCTGCCAGCATGGCGGAGGTAGAAAGAGTCACAAAGTGAAAGAAGTAAAAGAAAATACATTCCCATTTGGTGCCCATTGAAAATGAGCAAGGGCATCAGTAATCAGTTCATTTGGGTGAGTTTGCATAAATTACGTTGTTCCTCCAAAACTATGTTGCCACTAAGCTACATCTTTGTTAACGCTTTCCAGTTGTCTTTTGTACATTCAGGCCTTGTCTGACCTGTTTCTGCACAGATATTTATCCTCTATTGGCACATTACAGCCCATAATATCCTGGCTGCCAGCAAAAGAGAGTATCATGATACATCATGTTGACATTTGAACTGCAGAATCTTTTCTTTAGAATGTCGTAATGTGGTAGCTACACTGCCCAAGTTAATAAAAGGACAGGGCAGGCTTGAGAGTCACAATTGTGTTTTGATCGATTCTTCACTGAGCTGTCTCAGCTCAGAATCACAATTCATTAAATGTAGTTGTACAGTTGCTTCTCTGACTCAGGCCTGTGCTCTTCCCAGCTGCCGTAATTGCGAACTTGTCTCGGCTTGCCCACCTTGCTTGCTGGTATGTTGGGGCAGTCAGCTGACGGTGTTATGTACGGCACCGTGCATCCCGGGAGTGTTGCACTGGGTGGAGTGTTCTAGATGGAAAGACAAAAGCGCTAGTTAGTGCCAGAGGCATTGGTATGAAACTATTGAATAGGTTGGCGAAACGTATTCTTTGCTGCACAGGAAATGTTTGTGATTTTTTTGCAAAATGTCCATTAGTTTTTCCTGCTCTTTTACTGTCTGGAGTGGAGTCATAGTTCGGTACTTGCTGTAAACTGGATTTCAAGCCCCTAACAGGAATGCAAGTTTGAACGCAGGACTTCCTTTATTAATTCCCTTTTAGTGTTAGCTCTGCTGGTGTGCTTCAGTCTTGACATCCTTATTATCCAGTTAGAGACTCAAGAGAGCAATTCCTTGCGCTTGGGCAGAATGTTTTAGTTTGGCCCTTTTTTTTGGAGGCAGACTGACTGCACGTGAAATCTCCACCTGCTGTCTGCATCTTGTGGGTGTCTTCCCCATGGAGAGGTGGTATGCTGAAGAGAAATCAGCCAGCCATGAATTTCATTTGGGATACAGCTTGTGTACCTTAGCATAAGGTATTATCCGCAATGAATAGCAAAGCATCTAAAAATGTAGACAGAGAGAACTGTCAGGTCATTCAGTCCATCCTTTGTAACACTGGGTTGTGTTAAGAAAGTGGTTAGTGATTCCTGTGGAGTGATTATGTAACAATTATATTTTGTTTCATCATGAAGCGATGGGATGTTATTTTATAACACCGTAGGTCCATCTCTGACCATCCCATTCTCCTTTGGAAAAAAGGGATCTGTGAGCCAACCTGCGTGGAAGTGATGTAGCACTTCAGCGGGCCAGTCCCAGATGCTTTCACCTCCCCCTTGGAATTTAGTAGAATAATAAGAAAAATCATAGCATGCTGTAGGTTGGAAGGGACATCTGGTGGTTACCTGGTGCAACTCCATTTGGTACATTTATGGTCAGTATTTGGCTAAATGATTTTTAAAATTATGCCCCCAAAACCTGGACATGCCATTCAGACGTGTGATGCACCAGACATATCTTCTTCAAAATCCTGAATTGTATGTTAGTCATCGGGGCCACCACTGCAGAGAGTTACTGAAGGAATTGGGAAATTTTGAATATGGAAGTGTGGGGAGGAGAGAGAGAGCTTTTTACTTTCTGATGACTTTCGCCATCATTTGAAGAGGTGGCATTCATGGATTCTGCTGTGGGCAGAAGAGCAGTTTGGACTCTGACTTTCTGGAGACAAGTCTCCATAATTTTGGAATGTCACTGAGCTGAAAGGTAACAGAGGAAACACCAGTATAGGAATCTGCAATTCAGGTGGTGTGGGACAAANAATGGAAATTTTTTTCTCCTGTGCTGGCAGATTTACCCACACGTAAAAGGAACACGATTATCTCGTTCTTACTCCACTGTCAATTCTGGTTTGGTTTTGCCTGGTGTCTTACTCTGACACTAGAGGGCAAGCTGTCGCCAGACCTGTCTGAGAGAACCCCCTAGGGAAGGCCATTTTCAATCAGTGGTAGGTTTTTGTCATGAATTACAATGGTGAATCTACTGTCTACAAGTACAAAGTGGTAATCTCATGTTTTAATTGACATCTTGGTTTTTTCATACTTAGGACAGTATAGACTGTCCTAATGTCTGTCATCTATAAAAATTGCAGTGTTTTGTGATACACAGGAATTATAGTGTTACCTAATCTTTTAATGGAGTTTGTACCTGTTCTTCTACCGACTAACTACACTGTTGTCGAAAGGAGTCTGCAAGGCACTGTTCATAGTAAAGCGTGTGTAACCTGGTCCTATTTTAGGTATCTGCAGTAAGAACTGAGGATCTCAAGGTCTGTACAGAGGATTTGCACAAAGTACTCTCTGAAGTCCAGGAGATGAGAGAGCAGCAGAACAACATGGATGTCAGGCTGGCTAACATGAGGAGGTAGACTCCGTCTGTTTCAGAGGCACTTATACATTGAATGTTGCTTGTATCTAATGGAGCTTGACTCTAAATGTGGGTTTCATTTGAACTGGAAACAGGTGAAGCTGTATTTTATTTTTTTTTCTAAGATTCCCACACAACATTCTGAATCTTGTTTGTTTTTATAATTCAGTCACAGACCAGAGATTAAGACCGGGAGTTTGTTGACTATCTTGAGCTTTCATTTTGGTTGCCATCACCTGTCCTAGTTTTTTAGGGCAATCAAAGCATTTCCTTTTCTAAACACAAAACAGGGTTACATGCAGTGAGTGAGAACCAACTTTGAAACTGTTCTGAGGTGGTCTGTGTTACACTCAGCCTGTTTCCAAACACCAAGTCTTTATTCTAAAGCTTTGAGGCTTTGAAGGAATACTTCAGATCAGGATTATTGGTGGAGCAGCAGAGGGTGAGAATATCCTTATTATTAGTGAGTGTTTGGTCCTGCCTGATGGAAAATGGAGTTAATTTAACCCAGAGTTTATACTAGTGGATTGGATTAACTGAATGTTAGTTATCCACGGAAGGAATGTTGCCATTGCTCCTGCAAGGTACTGTGAAAGTTTGAACGCTGTAAAACTAAAGCATATAAAGTAAACTCTGTTCATCCTCTGTCTTCTGATTTATTCTGCATTGCAGAGAAAATAAGGCCCTGTGGAAAGAAGTGGCAGTTCTAAGGCAGAAGCACAGTCAACAACAGAAGCTGCTGTCTAAGGTACCATTGCAGCATCTTCAGTGCTACCATCCTTATTCCTGCCTCTGTGATACTTGATGGCATTCTTTGCTTATGTAGAATGACAAATGACACAGAGCTGAACAGCCTATATTAATACAGCATAAAGAAAATGTTCACAGTTCCTGAGTGTCCCAGAAGTAGCACAGCAAAGAACCACGAGCAAAACACTAAGGAAAAGTCATAGTAAAAAAGGATTTCAGTATGTTTGAAATCTCAGTGAGTCTTATTTGGAGAGAAATCAGTAAAAGCTGACCTGGGGTGACCATGGGGCTGGAGGCAATGCATGGTAACAGGAGCCTAAGAGATTGCAGGCACGTGGAGTGGAGTCTGTGAAAGATCTTGGACCATGACATACTTAGACCACTCAAGAAGTCAACTTGGAACCCAGAAACTATAAGAGCTTCTGCACTGGAAAAATTTTTCTCTGTTTTCTCCCTCAGCTGTTTCTGGTCTGGAATCCTCTAGTGACTTGTGGTATTATATTACATTAAAAAAAAAAAGTCAACCACACCAAACCTGTCCAAGTGAGATAACTTTTCAATGCCATTTGTAACTATCATTTTGGTTTTTAAGACATGAACACAAATGGATTTTTAATTTACCTATCTGAATTAGTAATTTAACGTTAGGATTGCTATACTGACCGCTTTTTTGGTTTTTTGTTTTTCCTTTTTAGATTCTTCAATTTATACTAAGTTTGATGCGAGGAAATTATATTGTTGGGGTCAAAAGAAAAAGGTAATTACTGGATAGGTCACAAATCAGTGTCAGATGTGAATTATATGGATAAACTGCTTCTAGAAGCAAGATACTTAAAAGTGTATGAAGAGTATTTTTATCGCTTGTATATTCAAACTTGAGAAAGCTGATGGAAGTTGAATAAAGCGTGAAATAAATATTTCCTCTTCTTTATCACTAAAAAAAAATGGGTGGGAAGAGAATATACTATATGTTTTAAGTTTCAAAGGGCACAGTTATCAGAAATGGTAACTCTTTCAAAATGTGCAGATGTGACTGACTTATTCAAAACAAAAAGCACGTTTAGAATGCAACCCATCTGCAGTATACTTACTAAAAAACATTTCCAAAAGCCAGTTTTCTTAGAAGTGAAAGAATGATTGTTCTTACCCTTACTGCACGTATTTGGCATTGCTACAGCTTTTTGCTGTGGAACTGTATGCTAAAGCCATATTTTGTCTCAGGTCTCTAACGGATGCTGCAGGTGCTTCGCCTTCCAAATACAGTCGTCAGTATGTTCGCATACCTGTGGAGAGCGGCCAAGCAGTAAGTCTTCCCAGGGAAAGCGCCAATGGGTTGGACAGGATGATACACGGTGATCTCAGTGTCTTCTGTATAACTATTAATAGCCTAATCTTATAATCAAACGCACTCCATTTTGAAATGGGCAGCTTTAAAGCATTGCTCCGTCTGTAAAACCATGCAAATCAGTACAGCTAGTCATAGATGAAATCAAAATAGGAAAGAGAAGCTGCAAGAAGAATGGAGCTTCAACATCAAAAAATTCAGACCTTTTGGTTTACTCATTCTGTTTGCTGTATCCCGCAGATGGCTTTTTCTGAACATAATGCAGATGACGAGGATGGAAATGGTACAGGTCTCATCATTCGAGATATCACTGATACCCTGGAAAATGCCAGCGATGGTCTCCTTGCTGTGGCACACACAAGTGGCAGAGCCAGGTACACTGAAAGGATGTGGAAGTATTTAAGCTTGGGTTGTTAACTAGGTAGTTATGTCAGTGTAAGCGATCCATATTCTGGGAAACGGCCTCTCTGAAATTCTTACTTATTTGTGCATGACGGGCCTGTTTGTAGGCTGTCTCTTTTACAGCGTGTAGCATTGGTCATGGTCAGCAAAGCTTTTTAAGGGCTCACATCTCTTCAGGAGTGCCTGAAGGCCTATCAAGCTGATTGGCAGTTGAAGTTTAATTTGCTGAGGCTTTTCTGTCTGTTCAACAAATAAGCACATACTTCTTGACTGAACAGGGTCCTGAATGCATTTATAGGCTACAAATAAACAATCCAAAGTGTATATAGGTTACTAATAAACAAATGAAGATGTATAGTTTTATCTCCAGTTTCAGTAGTACTTGTGGTAAGCGTTACTGAAGGGAAGGCATTCTTTTGTGTGGCATCAGATTCTTGTGAAAACCCATTTAGTTGTTAACATCCAAAGTGAAATATGGGCCAATTGGGAATCTTTTATTTCCAGAGATACAATGTTAGGAGTTTCCCTCCTCCCTAATTTCCATATACTATTTTGCCACTTTGGGCCTGGCAAAATGGGGTGTTTTGCTCTGATACACTGTATAAGCTGTAATAAGAGATTCTTCATCTGCCTTTAGGAAGGTACTTTTCTTCTTTTTCTAAAGGCCAGTTGGTTGTTTGAACCCTTGACTGGCTTGACTTTATTAGGTATTAAGATTTGAGATATTAAACTGGAAATGAGTAGTAATACTGTTGATGAATTCTCCTGTGTGTTGTTTCTCTTTGGGTCATATTTTAGAGAGACACAGGCAGCTCTGGATCCTGGCTTACCTATTTGTCAAGTATCGCAGCCGAATGAGTTAAGTTGTGCAGAACCGATCCCACCGGTTCATATAAATGATGGCAATAAATCCAGTGAAACAGAAAACGTTGCTGTGGAACTCCATACTGCACAACCTAATGCTCCAGAAGACCCCGTGTCAGTGATTGACTCCATCTTGAACGAGAACAATTCTGGAAACCAAAATGATCCTTTACTGGACAGGTATTAACTTGTTTCTGGAAACTGTTATGCTGTCGTCATCTTGTGGGATCTTGTCAAAGTTTTAGAGGATGCATTTAGCAGAACATAGTGAATCAGCTTTTTAAATGTGATTGGTGAACTGAATTTTCTGCCCTTTTGTTAGTAGGTCTTGAAAAAGACAAGGGTTAGCATCATACAGTAAAAGCAGGGCAAGTTCATCTGTCCCATCTCTGATAATAAGCGTGCCTGACTTCTGATGTGTCAGGCTGAGGATGGGTGAGGTCAGTCTGTCACATCAGCCCTCATATCACCAACTACTGGCACTGCTGAGTGCTGCCAAACAGCAGATTGAGGGTAGTGATCTCAGAAAGGCACCATGTGCTGCTTTGTTTTGTAGAACTGGATATGGATTTGTATCAGTGGTAGTCTGATGTTGTTTCACTGTTGCTTCCTTTCTTTGCCCCTCGTTTTTGCAAAGGTTCCGTTTCCCTTGTGCATTGTCAGGTCAGAGTCACCCCTGGGATCCAAACCCTGTGGGCTGTGGTTTCACACTCAGGAGCACTGCTGCTTGAGCGGTTCCCAGCTCTGCACTGGCCCCCGAGCTTTATCGGTGCCACCATCTGTGTGGCTGCAGGATGAGCCGGATCAAGGAACAAACTTTAGTTCTTTCTCCTGACAGTTCTTCTGCTGTGGTTAACTTCAGTAGAAGTACTGAGATGATGTGTCACAGCACCCAGTGTAGTCTGAAGGCCCTGCAATATCTCACCTCATTGGCACTGCAAAATGCGAGGCAGTGCCTTGGAGCTCTCTGCTGCCTGTAGCCGAGTATGGCAGCACAGGAGGCAGCTTGCAGCACATTGAGAAGTTCAGTGTTGGCGCCGTGCATGCAGCGTCCTTTCCACTTCATTCACTGTCCCTTGTGTCCTGCCCACTGTCCTTGGGAACACGTACCATTTGGCACCGGTCTGATGTTTCAAAATAGGTTGCGTTCCTTCAGATCCAGATTATTTCCAGCCCTTTGCTTATCATTTGTTGTCCCCAGGTGAAAGCCATCAGACCTTAGGTTAAACAGGTATAGGTATATACGCTGTGATCTGAGAACATTCAAAAGATATTAAAATGAAGGAGGAAATAGGTATGGAAGAAGGAACTGCTTTTTGATATGATAGCTATTATTATACTTGCTGTTGGGATAGTCTTCCGTGTACCTGTCCTTCAAAGAGTTGGACCATGAAAAGTGATAAAGGAACGCGGTTTTGTTCATTTGACAATAAACTATTCTGGATTGGGAGCAGCCTGGTCTGGCTCTTGTCTTGCCCCGCAGCTGTAATAACTGAGAGGTTAAGAGTTTTTCCTGCCATGTGGTGCAAAAGAAGGCCCTAACTGCCAACTGTTTCTTACAGTACTGTGTCATTTTGTCTTTTAGAGAAGAAATTCAGGATTTTCTTAATTGCATTGATGCCAGCCTTGAAGAGCTCCAAGCAATGTTGTCTGGGAAGCAGTATAACTTTGGTTCTGAAGCTTTCAGCGATGTGAGTCTCTCTCTTCACTTTTTCTGATTTGTGAAAAATACTGATTAGGTTGCATTATGAAACTTTACTGTTTTATTCCATGCTGTGACGGGCAGGAGGGGGGAAAGTCCTGAAAAGCAAATAGTTATGGATAGAATGATACATAGTCATTCTAGGAGTCTAACAATGTACAAGGTAACGTTGAGAGCCTTTTTCAGTTCATATAGTAGTTCTGTTACGCATAACTCAAGGGGACAAAAAAAAAGGAAAAAATGGCACTCTTCTCAAGCCTTTGTCACATATCATTACATCTTGATTATCCTGGAATCGCTGGGAAATATGGTGTCCTTTTCTTCTCCTGTGACCTCAGTTTACTGCCATGGGTTGAAAGTGTATTGCTGTAGGCCTGTGGAGGAGCCACCTTCCCTGTGCTTCGGTGGATGGAGTGGTGCACTGGACCCTGCTGTCCTTTCAGGAGCTCTCTGAAGTTTTGTTTTAAGGACCTTATTATACGACATATGGTCTGTTTTTATTTTCAGACACTTAATCCTGAGCTGCCAGCCCTGGATATGAGCTTGATGGAAACTTCCCCTGGCATGGAAAATGTAAGAGTAAGATTTGCTTCTATGATGGGGAAGGTTAATACACTGTTGAGAGCTAAATTTTGACTGATGCAGTTTGAGGGTAGGGACTGGATTGATAGCACAGGATGAAAATGCCATTCTATCTAGTCCTGCTGACCTAATGTTTTCAGTTATTGCTGTTGGCATATATGAATTCAAGAGAGTTCAGAAGATAATTTCAAGTCTTGCATCCCTAGCTGCAGTAATACACTCAGTGGCCTCATTTAAACTGTCGCTTTGCTTTGAATAACATGTTCTTTGCTTTCTGAGTACACCTGAGAACATAAGGAAGAGGGAAACAAACTGGTGTTTGTTGAATCAGCTGTCTGTATTGAGGAATTGTTTTTCCTATCTATTACTTCTGTACCTTCTGTTTAGAATGAGGAGGGTAGAAAATCTTGACCTTTTTTGGTCTAACTGTGTGAGAACAGTTTCTTGGCTTGTTGCTCCTAGCCTCAGGGATTCCCGTGATGTCTTTTAGCCAAGTAATAACTAGGTCTGGGGTTATAGTTCAGGTGAGATTGTGTGTCTTCAGTCTCCCTGAAGATGGAAGGAAAAGTACTAAGTGAAAAATATAATGCAATATACTGTATTTATTCTGAACATGGCTGTGTGGAATTTCATCAGAGGACATACAAAAGTCCAGTGCAAATTTACTTCTCTTGGGCTAGTTCGTAAAATTGACTTGTGGTTAAAAAAAAGAGAAAAAACACCAAAAAAAACCCAAACCCTTTGCAAGTGTCACTTATTTTGTAGTCCTGAAATATTTAACTAGGACTTCCCAATCATAAGAGCTTAGACCACAACTGAGGTAAAATGCAGCTGTGTTCAAGCAGTGCGTGCAAAATTTGATTGTATTGATGAAATCATGTTTGACAGTGTTATTCCAGCAAGACAGACTATAATAAAGCTTCTGGGTCGGAAGGTAAAAAAATAAGTCAGAAGCTTGTTTGGCTATAGTCAGTTAAGCTTGTCGGTATTTCACCATACCTTCTTCTGAGAGCTCCTGTTTGCTGGCCCTCATGCATGACAATGGACTCATTGGTCAACTTTTTCATTTCTCTTCCCTCTTCCTCTCACCTTTAATTTTGTTAACCAGTCAGTGAAGACTTGGATTTTGTTGTTGTTGAAGCATTCTGTCTTACTCTCTGTCCGTTTTGCTTCAGATTGCAAACTTGGCAGAGAGCACTGAAGATGTGGGAACGAGCGAGAGAGAAACAGCAGGAAGCAAAGGTGGGCAGGAAGGAACACTGAGAGCTGTGGCAGTTCCAAACTCTTCCAAAACTGTGTGTTGAAGTGGAATTTTTGTAGCCTGCAATATGGTTTATCTCCTCCTTTGGTCTGGGCTTAAAATTTTTGTGAAGACTGGGATGTTTCACTGATCTTGATGAAGCTGTATCTCAATCTTAAGAGGCTCCATCCTATGCCCCATGTTGGTGTTCACTGTTTCCTTTTTCTTATACGTGACAGTGCCACAATGGGGAGCAGAACTGCAAACGTCCTCGTGGAAGTATCTCCTATATGGGCTACGACCCCCACAAATGCAGTGCTACTCATTTTACTACTTCACTGTTGCCACTGTATGCCATATGTATTGGGGCCTTGAAGTGTGCTTCAGATACTGATCTTAACAGACACAGGGGCCTTAGCTCCCCTCTTGCAGCTGTGGATGTAGTCTGTCAGAGCTCAGCTGTATGGCTTTCTTTAGTGAACCATGTTTTGAAGCAGCCTCTCCAGTTTTCCTTGTCTGAATAAGAGCCTTCGCTATGTGACACAGCAGCCTGGAGTTTAAACTCTTTGTTTTCCCTCAGATATGCAGCTGATACAGTACAGGGCCAATCCTCTGCTTTCATTACTTGAAGAACTACCTTCGAGTGAAGCTGCAGGGAAGATGGAGGATCCGAAAGACCTTCTGCTGCCCCCCCTGGAGGAGAAACCTGCTCTTCAGCCCCCGTCGGATAGCGATACTGTCTTGCCGCTAGCAGCTCCAGCAAGCCAGGCTGAGCCTCTGGATGCTCTGGGAATGGGTGATCCACCTCTCCTCTCGGAAGATGGGAATGGAGAGTATAAACTGTTTCCACTCTTGCTCCTGAGTCCCGTTGCCAACTTCATAGAAGAGGCCTCTGAGATAGAAACGTCTTGAACTCGCGTAACATCTCTAACTGGCTTAGTGATGTGAAATAGACAACAAAGAAATGGATCGATCGGCCAGAAGTTTGACCTCTCTCCTCACCTGCTTCCTGGGTGTCCTATTCTGTATAGACAAAAGAAAATTCTCTTTCTACAAGCAAAGAGCACATCTGGAAAAACTAAAAACAAGCTCAAAACAAGAGCTGGTGGGAGTGAAGGCGCTGGGCGGAGGGGAAGAACAACCTCTCTGTAAATATACCGCAACGTATTCCATAGCTTTTTATCCGGTATCCTTATTGCAAAAGGAAATCTGTTTGTATCCTGTTTGTAAAGTTTGGCTGGGTTTTTTTTGTTGGTTTTTTTATTAGCTGGATAGTAATGTAGTGTGTACTATCTTAAACATGGATTTTACTCTTTCTGAGAGCCTGTTTCAATAGGTGGCTTGTCTACTGTTTGGAAGTAAGATTTTTTTTAAATTTTGTTTTTAATTTGAGATTTCTTTTTTGATAGTTTGTGGCTACAATTGTTTCCATCTGCTTAGATCACTTTCGTACTCCTAGATTCGCTCCTAGGTACAGGGAACATTTTTCCTATGGAAAATTACATTTTAACTGTGGAATATTACTTTTTAACATGCTAACACACATCCATTGCCACGGATTGTAGGTGTTGTGGTAGGAAGTGCTTGCCACCCTGCATAATGCTGGTTTCTCATGCACATTGCATGGCAGTTCTTCTAGGGTAACTTGCACCTAGCTCACAGGTTATGTGTCCTCAGAAATTTTGAGTAGAACTGACTCATGTCAAGCAAAGTCCAGCAGCTGCCCTTAAAAATGAGGGGTGGGGGGGAAGAGTCATGGGGTAACTTGCATTGACATAGGGACATAGGACATTACATTAAGATTTCTCTTCTGCTTGCAGCAGCTGCTTGTTTACCTGATCCTATATGTACACTGGACTTCTTCCTGCATTTTCTGCTTGTGGAATCTTAAAGCTACATTAACTAGAGGCATTTGAGTCCTTTGACATTGAATTACAAAAACTAGTGTTTCCTTAATCAAAAAATCTTTCCCCAAAATTCCTTTCTGCAGTTTTCCTAACTTCTTTGAGCAGCTGTAATGTAGACATCAGCCCCTGGTGTCAGTGGAGGAGCAAGTTCTCCTTCAGCGATACCGAGTTTGTAACAGTCTACCACTAGCCCACACAAACCTGGAATTTGCTGTAGTGATACGAAACTGTTGGGGCTGGAAGAGGCTTGGAGGCAGGTAGAAAACCCATTGCATAATACCACATGATATTCTTACCAGCGCAATTACTTGAAAATTTTGTCAGTTTTATGAATTCAGGCCACCTACAGGCTTTGTTCTCTCCAAAGTTTCTGAACTAATAAGTTTTGAGATCTTTTATATTCAAGAATCCAAGTTAATCTGATATTCTAAAGCCCACTAGATAATGCACGTTATCTGTGCTGGCATTGCTTAATTGGATTTGTGCTTCCTTGTCCAGTCTTTTGAGTTGCAGAGGAGGATCTTGCTACTGAGTGTCTGTATATGTGTAATTCCCATGTTTCTGTAACTGTTCTTAACCTCGTGACCCCTTCATGTTTGGATCTTTTGAATTGCCTTTTGTCAAGTATGTCTTATTCTAGCCTTTGCTAGTCTTTCTTTTGCTTACTTCTTGAGACAAAGAGCTGAATAGTCTCGAGTTTTTGTGAGCTAAAAGGAGAGGGGGAAATGAGTGAATTGCGTGTCTGCCTTGGGTTCTGCTTTTTTTTCCCGTTTCTTCCCAAAGGCCTCAATTTTGCCAAGAGTGAAGCAGTAAAAAACAGACTTTTCTTCTGTGCTGCTTTGACAGCACAGTGCAGACAACGAGATTCTTTGAGTTGGCTGATCTTCTGTAACTCTGACTTCTGAACAGGTTAGACTGAGGTGTAGCTCCCGTTACAGATTACTGTCATGTTCTTCCATCATGGAGTCCTCTGATCTCAGTGCATCTCACCATCAGATATTTGATCTGATTGCATAATAGTTTTTTAATACACTTTCTCTCTTAAGAAGTTAAAAAACCAAGGCTTGGGAAAACTGCAAATAAAAATGTGTGCATCTCTGTCTGGTTTATGTACTGGTCTAGGAAAAGTGTGTGTTTGTGCAAGTTCCCTAAGAAAGATTGCAGTGGAAAGGGGAAGGCTGAACAGTAAGAAAAACCCACATGCTGAAGTAATTAAACTCAAGAATTGCAAAACCATTACTGTGTTTTTTGTACATTCTTTTTGTGTACGTTCCTGTGTGTGCCAATATTTCCCAAACCTGTTTACTGAATTTTCTAGAAAGGAGAGATTTAATGCTCTCGGGGGGGTGGATCTCATTATGTGGCTGCTGCTGGCTCAAAACTAACTGAGATGCTAAGGTTAGCCCGGCACCTGTTTTCAGAGCTCTCAGCCTGAGAAGGAAGGAAGTTTTAGGTTTACTGACCACCATTGACAGTATAGGGCCAGGTTGGCTTTGGGCATTTGTTCATTGCCCACATGCACGTAGCTTGCTGGGAGCCAGCCTTCACATCTAACCAGTGAAGGAAAATGATATCAAGTGTTTTTTCATAGGTGGTGATGTAAAAGCTCAAAATACTGTGTTGGCTGAGAAATGGACTTGTGATGGAAAGCTCCCCAGCTGACAACTGGAAGTCGTGATAGATTGCGTGTGGTGAAATGGCAACTTCAGGAAGCACTTCAGGACCTTGTTGTGCAAACAAGTGCTGTTGTAAAGATCACCACCGTGCCCCAAGCTCAGCAAAACAAATGCTACTGCTGTTTCAAAGGAACAAGTATCCTTGAATCCTCTTACATTACTCAGTGGTATCCTCTGAGTAATACAAGGTCTATGTAAACACAAATCAGCTGAAGTGAATGCATGGGAAGTGAAAGGGAGAGTAAGATGAAAGACAGGAGGAAAATGATTTGGACAAAGTTGATGGAAAACTCTGGATGCCCTCAGCTGCACTGCCAAGGTGTAGGAACCATCTGTCCCCTTTAATAACCTGGAGCAGTCACAGAGTCATAGAATGGTTTGGGTTGGAAGGGACCTTAAGTATCACCCAGTTCCACCCCTGCTGCGGTGGGCAGGGACCCCTCCCACCAGCCCAGGTTGCTGCCTTCTCCTGCAGCTGTTCCCCCCCCACCCCCATCCCAGCTGGCACAGCAGCTCTCTGCTCTTTTGCCAGTTCTTCTTCTTGCTGGGATACCCACGCCAGCTCTTCCTGTAGCTCCGGCTTTTGTAACTCTCTGCCTGGCCAAAACTTTCCAGCACTCTTTGGAAAGCGTGTTAATAACAACCAACTACAACATAAATTCTGCTGGGAGGTTTTTTGCCACCCTTTCCTTGTCCTTTTGGAGACAAGTTAGTATTTCAGCTGGGATGGGTCACCCAGATTACTCTTCCCCTGTTTGCCAACTCACGGGGCGGTCACTCCGTCCGCAGACTGCGCAAGTGCCCACGTGTGGGGCCAGCGGGCACCCGCCCTGTCCTCACCACACCAGCCTTTCCCAAAAAGCCATTTCTCACCGGGCTCTGCCAGCTATGCCAGAAGTGATGCACCAGTGCAAGTATTCTTTGTGGCGTCCAGTATGAAAGGCCCTCAGCTCCATAAGGTACAGATTAAAATGTTTACTAGAGATAACCTGAGAAGGAAACAGGACAGCACAGATAACCTCAGCATCAGGCAGACCTCTGGTCCGGGCATGGCACACTGTGCAGAGCCTGTGCCAAGGTTAACCGGCACTGGGGGCTCTACAGTTTTTGCAGGGTTTTCCTAGAAGTAGAGAACTCTATTCATCGTTTCCCCTGCCAAGAAAAAGGCTGTTTATATGAAAAAGTGCTGCTCCGCTTGAAGATAAGGACAAGGACACAGCAGTGGTGTCATCGCTGGGAGCCACAGCCAGAGGACTCCGTTAGGATTAGCCGGACAAGTCTGCCTGCAGCCAAGCGATATCCGCAGCGCAGGCGGCCAGACGGCGGCGGGTCGCTATCCCTTCATGTACGAGGTCCTGCTGGTCAGGGCTACTGCGCCCGGCAGCACGATGCGTAACAAGTTTGTGTTATCCATGACCGCAGTTGCTTCACTATAACGCAAGTTTCCTTCCTCCTCCAGCACCAACGCACATGGCTGACGCTTTTACTGATTGGTTTTAGCGTCCTGTACCTGCGGAAGGAAAAGTGGCTTTTCTTTGACTTCCATGTACTGAGAATTTACAGAACGCCCCCAGGTGCGGCAAGCACAGTGTGAGAAAGGGAAAAGTGCCCCTCACACGCTCCTTTCGTTATTATTTTTCATACTGTTTCAGACCAGCCCTCCCCACGCAGACCATGTCAGCGTAGCCATCCATTTTTCGTCTCCTATTGCTTTGCACTCGCTAACGCAGAGCTTTCCAGAATACGAGAAAAACTTATTTTGATCTGTCCCTTTTGGACATGGTGTGATGCCACCTAAACCAGTCCATGCTCAAAATGTTTTGCTGTCCCCCTAAAACAAGATTGCTGTTTTGAAAAGTAGTATCCGTGTTATCTCTTATTATAGTTCCCCAAAGCAGAAGCAAGAGATTGCTACCACGGGTCATCTTAGCGTACAGGTGTCGGTACTTGCATCAAATAAAGGACAAGAGAGTTCTCCTGCCACTGTGCCCCCAACCAAAAACATAAATGTAAATATACATATATAAATGTTAAATATATACACTTTTTTTTTTTTTGACAAGCAGTTTGAGTTTTAGCTTCCTGGTGGGTACGTACCCTTCCAGTGGTAGGTTCCCTTATTTTTAGTTTAGGGTTCTGCCCTCCTGTCCAGCGAGCCACATTCCCCAGGAAGCAGTATCATTAACTCAAACCTAACATGTTCTTTTCTCTTCTTTTTTTGAACCACGAAGTACGTGAACACTGCAACCCACACACGCTTTTCCTGCTTCTCCCCATCCCAGGGACTGCAGATTGGAGTTGCATCTGATGGAAAATTTCTGACGGAGGAATACAGGGCTACAAGGGAGGAGCATGTGAAATCAGGTCCCAAAATCTCTTGAATCTCTGTTGAACCTTTTTCTCAGCTTTATCAAGTAGGATATTTTCAGAAGCATTTTAGACCTTAAGCTGGTTAAATGTCCTCTTTAATCACAGGTATAACTGCAAATATAGTAGATAGATAGTAAGAAATTAAGTGAACAGATGATCCTCCAGGTCGAGACTGATTAACAACCACAAGGATATGGAGACTTTCTAACCAAATAAAGGCATGAAAATTGCATGTAGTAAAATCACCAGCTTCAGGGAAACAGAGATCAGAATGTTATAAACCGAAAACAACCAAATTCAAACAAATACCAACACCATAGTCATAATTAGATCAATGTTAATAACAAGTAGTAAAAAAAAAATCACAATTCCATATGCGTATATGCTTTTAAGCACCATTGTTTTGCAGAATGAACTATCAATGACTCTAAAATAAGAATATATGTAAAAGCAAGCAATCACAATGAAAGCAAAGACCTCAAAAGAAGAGGAACAAGATAATATCAGAGCTCCCAGGGTGTATACACAAATCTTTTGGTTTTAGTGTTAAATTACATAACAACCTAATGAAGCTGCCTACAAATGACAATGTAGGTGGAGCTGTCTTTAAGCCATATATAAGACTATAGGAAATATTTCTTTCCCAACGTTGCCACAACTTCAGAATCAGGTAGGCAGCATTGATTGATTGCGCTGCTATCCTGTACTGTGCTTCTGCAGCTGCAAACATTGTCTCGCTATTGTTAAAGGAGGGTTGTACTTTAGAACATGGTCTAGGATTTTGTTGAGTGCATTCAATTATTCAGGTTACTTGCATTTGAGGACTGGATGTTGAATTTGGATGTAACAATAGCAAAGCGCTCACATCGATTTAGCTGTATACAATGAAGCAGAAGAGATTTCTGTCATTAGGGCCCCAGAAAAATTAAGAGCTGTGGAAGACAGAAAAAGACACGTAAAATCTCTTGAAGACAATGTTTCAGTAGAGACCAGGTACTTCTCCTAGATGACTCTAGTGCTCAATTACTTAATAATACAGATTAATATAACTAATATTACCTTTAACTACTACTAACACTCTTATTACTGGTAAGAAGTCACGGTTTCATAGTCTCAAAGATTTTCTGCTTTGATAAATTACTTTTTTTTTCCTCTCTAGGCATATAATTGTTTACTTGTTTCCAGAGTAATCTACAGGGAAATGCAGGTGCATATGGCTCTAATCTGTGCTTTTAATTGAATGCAATTAATCAATTCAACCAAGCAGCTAAATTGCTGTGTGAGAAAGGAGGATCAATCTGTGATATAGAGTAGGATGGTCAAACCAGGTGACTGCAGCTCTTGGAAATTGTTTTCTCTCTATCTCTTAAATGGCATATAATGAAATAGAATAGACTATTTCAGTTGGAAGGGACCTACAATGATAATTTGTTTCACACTGGTAATATAAAGATTTAGGGTGTTTCATGAACCTTAATTTAAAATACAGTGACGAGCTCCACTGGAAAGCTGTTAAGAAAATGAATAGTAAGGCCCTCGTTTAGCTTCTTAAGAGTACTCTCTCAGATCTTCTTGTGTGTAACATATGTGTTACAAGTTATTATTTAGAAAGCAATGCAAGGAGGCAAAGAGGAAGAAGTAGGTATTTAGGAATAAAAAGAAACAAATGAAACCTTTTTAAAACTTGAATTAAAAACAGAAGGGGGGGAAAAGCATACTCAGCAGGAAATGTGAAATAGAGTAGAAGTAATTCTTAAACTTTTCTCTTTTCACTCTCCCTGAGGACTTCTGTTCTGCCCACACCTCTGACAGTCATCACTGAGACACACTTTTTTCTGAAAAAGAGGAAGGAAAAACCATCAGCAGCTGTCCTGGGTTCTTGATGACAAAGTGAGTGAAGAAAGGGAAGTGTTTGCCCCCTGACGAGCAGAGAGCAGATCTGTTCTACTCGAGAGGGAGAAGCTGCAGCCCTGGGAAGGATGGGAATGCTGGTGAGAGCAGCTGTGCTTATGAGTCCTCTTCTCTTCTGCAATGGTGAGTCTACAGAAAGGTCCCCTGCTCCGGGCGATTCCTTCCCTGGCACTGGTCTGTCTGTGTGTGTTTGTACAGGGGTGGTTCTCTTTCGGGAATAGAAATATGGCAAAAAGGCCAACGCCTTTGCATGCTGCTGACTCAGTGTTTGGTTGTTTCAAATCCAGTGGCTGCAGAGTGCAACGGTGCATGAAGGCGATGGAAACGCTGCCCACCTACTTAGAGTACGAGGATCCCATATATGTTGTGACAGTTATTTCACAGAGCACAGTGAGCAGCCCAGCACAAAGGGTCTGATTAGTCCTTGTGTTCCCAGGAAAGGGGAGGTTTGGAAACCAGGAGAGAAGGGTAAAGAAGTGTGTATGGAAGCATAGGTGCAGCCCTAAGAGTGACAAAACTGTACTGGGACAAGGTCAACAGACCTCATTTTTATGGGAAAATTTAAAGAGCTTTAGACTTCTTTGATCCATTGCTTAAGTTGCTTAAATTCAGGCTAGTCTGAAAAAGCACTGTCTTTCAGAAGAACAAACGGGCAGTGGAGGAGAGAAAACCATAAAAACGGTGGTTTGCTGTTAACGTGTGGTGCTTTCCAGGAAAGCCCCGAGAGCAGCGTCGGGTGGCGGGGGCAGACGCCAGCTGTGACCGGGGAGCTCCGCAACTCGGGCTTGAGACAAACTCCTTCCCTCAGGTCTAAATCGTCTGCTAATTCCGATCCCATGCTCTGCCTGCTGTTCACTTGCTTGCAGGTAAGCACCAGGCAGAGCACGAGAAGCAAACGGCACGTGTGGCAGGTGGCAGTGCCCCTGGCGATCACCGCTCTCCCATCTGTCTTCCTCACACCACGTTGCTTTTTTGTTAGCCCATCCCTGAGCAGACCATCCCTCCTTGTCTGCACTGGCTGCCCAGGCTTTTGATTTGGTGGATTCCACTTGCTGAAGTTCTCGCCACCGCTTTGTCACCCAGGAGCTGCCTTCACTGTGATTGCTTTTTTCTAATTTTCTTTCTCCATTCTTCCTGCAGCTTTTTTGGACCTGACTGGCCCCAATGAGATCGAGGGTACATGGAAGGCATCTACCATCTTGCCGTGTGCCTATGTGCCTGTGAAGGACTTTGTGCAGCAAATGCTCATGTGGACTGTGGTACATGACCAGAGCTCTGGCACCATTTTTCGGAGGGATGGCTCTGGCGACCACGTTCTCCTGGCCGAGTACAGAGACAGGGTCAGCGTCCCGAAGGATGCCCCAGGGAACGTGTCTCTCCACATCCAGAACCTGGAAATTTCTGACAGAGGAACCTACACGTGCCAGGTCACTTGGAGAGCCAGGAACAACAGCCTGATAGCAAAGGAGAGCAGCACTAAAGTGGAGGTTGTTAAAGGTAAACCCAACAGGGAAGCTGTGCAGGACCAGAAGGCACGGCTCGGGAAGGCTTTTAGGAACTGAATAGACCAAGTAGGCAGTGACCACCCGCTTCTGATGCAGAAGTGTTTTGCTGAGCGGTGTCAGACTCTGATGAGAAGCAGCGAATAGGTCAGAGAGGAATTCTGTCCACCACACTGTGCCCTGCAGTTCAGGGGCTGGGGGAGGATTTGTGGCCTCTCATTTACCAATTTGTCCCTGGCTCTACCTGTATCTGATGGCTCAATGTTTCCAAGGGGGACACACCAGAGGGGAAGCCCCTGGGATATTGCATTCCTTTTCTTAGACCAAACTCCATCAGCGTGTGCCTGATCTCCCTTTGCCTGGGCAGTGGTGATTTATCGAGGAACAGAGATGGCATCAACCCAGCAGAGCAGGCCTTTGTGTAGGAGGTGTGATGGGTGGCGTAGCTGGTACAGGCACAGCTAAGCCACACTTAACCTGTGCAGAGCGGTGATGTGAGAGCAGTGGTGCGGGAAAGCACTGGCAGCCAGAGCAAGAACTGCCACGGAGAGGGAGAAGAACCTTCCCCAGCATGACCTGGGCCCCATCTGCTTTGTCTTCCAGTGGCAGCGACCAAGCCCATCATCAAGGCCGGTGAGCTGGGGCTGATGGTCCCAGCAGGAGCCAGGACCAGCCTGACCTGCGTGGCCAGCGGGTCCCCCCCCATCAACTACCGCTGGTTCAGGAGCACCCGGGGAGTGAAAGCCCAGCTCCTGAGCAGCCAGGCCGAGCTGGTGTGGGACAGCGTGCAGCCCTCCGACACCGGGAAGTACTACTGTGAGGCCGAAAACCGGGTTGGGGCCGGGGCTGTGCAGCAGAGTGATGCCGTTGAGCTGACAGTGAGAGGTGAGTCCCCAGAGCCACAGCTGGATGGAAAACACCTGGAGTCCTTCTGCACTGGAACGGAACAACGTTTCTACTTCCCTTCCATGAAAGAAGAAAACACAAAAAGCCTTGGCCTTCTGCGCTCTGAAACACTTCTCATCACTGGCTCTGGCTTTCTATCCTTTTTTATTTCCTGTATTCAATTTCCCTCCTCCTCTTTAGGGGAACTGCTCTTTTCTGATGCAAAAGAGGTTTTGTATTTAAAACACACATTTATTCCTCTTTGGCTTTTTTGAAACTTTTGCTGGCTATGTAATTCTGCCTATTGCGGTTTAGCAAGTTTAGATGAGGAATCGGGACTTCATTTTGAATGTGAGGAACACGAGAATGGTAATTCAGTGGGTGAAAAAATCAAACTGGCCATTGTTCCTTATGATTGGCCACGTGTTTCAGGAAAACACACCATATTTCACACACACTCTTGTGCTCTGATGTATCCAGGCTCTGCAAGATGGTACATGATGGGTGCCTTGTGGAAGGCTTGTTGCTTTCCTTGGCTGGTAACTCGGTCATCAGGGCCCTGAAACTGGTGATCACAGAACCAAGCACAGATACCACACGGTGACCTTTGAAAGAGACAAAGCCTGCTGAGCTCCCAGTAGGACGAAGACTATGGCTGAAACGACGTGTTGCTTTTCATAGCAGTTGCACGTAAAAGTGTACAGCAGGGGAACAGGAATTAATGATGGCTATGCTTGTTAACACTGCTAGCATGCAGTCCCTACCTGTCCTCTGGCTGGTGGCTGGTTCCTCGTGCTCCTACCCTGCCAGTGGAGAAGTTCTCCCGTATTGCAGCAGCATCACGAGCATGGTTAAACTCCTGTGTGAACCTCTGTCTCGTTCACCTTGCAGATCTGCCCACAACAACAGTGGCCTCTTGGAGGGATGTGGAAACCTCGGGGAGACACCACCCAACCACAGGTCGGGGTAACATTTGTTACGGCTGGCAGCAAGGACAGGGAGTCAGGGGAGGGTTTGACACCGCATTTAGCAGTGGATTTTGTTGCTGGGAAATACAGCCTTGACAATATTCTACTTTAGTCCATACCCCTCAGGTTTTAAACCAGATGTTTCTGAACATAGAACATCCCCTTTTCCTCAGTCTCCAGTCCGCAGTGGGCTTTTAGCTGGCTCTTCGTGAGGTTGTGTCTCTGCATGAGACACTCTCTCTGTGTCTTAGGGCTGCTGGAAATACCATTTCCTAACTTGTAGACCATATAGGATGTTCTGGGCTCTGTTCTTTTAAAGAGCTTTTTTGCTTGTTTTCTGGTCCTGAATGAAAGCTGCTGAAGTGGGAGGCAGAGTTAGTATCTCCAGTGGCAGATCCAAGTGATGCAAAAGCTGCTTCAGCAGTCTACCTTACCAAGGACAGTTGTTTTGAAGGAGCGCTTGTGATTCCCATTTTGTTTCTGTGGGATGCGGGAATTTAGACCTGGGCTAGAGTAGGTCTGCTTGCAGAAAATTTGTATTTTGGGGTTATGTTTCATTTGAATTTATAGTGCCCCACCAATCACACAGCAGGTTGTGGGAATCAGCATTGATGACCAGAAGCTGAGGGAAGATGTTGACAATTGTTGGCTATTCTTACAGAAAAAAAACAAACGGAGCTGGTGTTCAGGGGTACTTCAGTAATCTCTTGGACTCCATGGGGCTCTACCACTATTACAGGTGTGTGTGTGTATAGATGTACATATATGTATATATCTCTAGTGTATATATACATATTTTGTGTATACATAGTATAGATACTATTTATAGTATCTCTCTAGTGCTTATATATAGTACTATATATACTCTATGTTATAGTGTATATATTGTACTCATTTCTAGAGTTTGCCTATTTTCACAGCTTTGTAAAGGTGATGGAGATATTATCTTTTGATCCTACAGTGATAATCCCGGATCTCCTGGTGCTAAAATGAGGATTGGAAATGCACTGTGAGTCTTTCACTCCTGTTTGTTTTGCAGATCTGCCCGTAACAGTAGTGACTGCTGAGAATGGTGTGGGATATCCAGAGAAGAATTATACAACTCAGAGTAAGTGGAGAGCAAAACAAAGCTAAAAATGAGATTAGGGACCCAAACCAGCCACTAAGTAGTTACTACCTTCAGCCTCAAAATTAGTGTTCTGTCTTTTGGCTGCAAATCATATTAATGGCTGTTGTCAAGGGACCTCAATGATTCACAGTCACTCTTTAAAAGACTCTCAGTGTTTATAGTGTGTGTGGGGGGAGCGACTGGGGGGGGAAACTTTCATAGTTGGAGCATACAGAGTTGTTACTGTGTTCCCAAACAATAGTCCATTTTGATCTTTTCTTTGAGTGTCAAAGCTGGAACAGCAGAAAAGCCTCAGTGTGCAACTCAAGCAGATCTTCTGTACCTCTTCTAGATTTGCAGTGCTGCAGTAGGTTTAAACGTGTTCCAAATACAACTGAGCAGTAGCCTGAAATGAAAAGCTGAGACTCGTTATTTCCTGAAGTGTCATGCAACTCTTCTGCCCAGCTCACAGCCTCAGTTAGCATTGGGAGCTGTCAGTTCTCTGCCCGTTGTCTTTATGGCCGCAGTCCCCCAGCGAGATGTGTGCGCAGTTCTGGCCGGCGCACACAAACGCCCCTGTTCAGAGCCGGGTGCTGTCAGGATGGGGACAAGCTGGGACAGGCGATACAACCCTGCGTACCCACCACAGGGCTGGCTGCTGTTGTCCTCAGGGGAGTGGTCAGTGTCATGTAACTGTTACTGTGACCCGGGAGGGCTTCTCTGTTTGAAAGTCTTCTGCTGTATTGCTCTAGGTTTCCAGAGGACTCACCTGTCCCTGTACCTGGTCATCCTGATCGCTGTGGTTTGCAGTGCTGTGATTTTCCTTGTCATCTTTCTTATCATTTGCATTAGAAAGCCCAAAGATGGTGAGTGGAATGTTCTGGAAACCTTGAATGTGTTATGCATGCCCAGCTTGGTTTTACCTTTGAGGGCTCTTGGGGCTGGTTGGTACTGTGCACGTGGCTACCTGCAGCAGCTTTGGCACCTGTATCATACAGGCACTCCATCAAAATGTGCATGGGTCAAAATAGGTGGTGGGAGGTCAAAAGAGGCAGAGAAGCCCCTTTCTCCTCAGGGAAAACCAGTCGTGGCAGTCAGGGAGGCCCCGCTGGGTGCTCCTCCGCCGCGGGAAGGGCTGGCACCTTGGCGAAGCAGCGTCTGCAGTGCTCCTCCCCGTGCTGGGTCCAGGGGGGATCTCAGTCTCTGCCCCCCCCGGCCATCCTGCAGTGCTCAGCTTCTCCGCCACGCTGTCCTCTGCTCTGCCATGATTACTGAGGGACAATCGTTTCCCTCTGGTCCTCACAGACATCCCGTGGCTCTCAAACTTATCTCCTTGACTCAGTCTGTTGATCCGATCTTTCAAGGTATCTGGTAGCAAGTTAATCTTTTAATCTTGTCCTGCTACTTTAAAATACCTGTTTGCACCAGCTGCTGCTTGATATTTCCTTTAGTTAGAACCTGGACCAAAGGAGGTCATCATTAATTCTCCCTATTCAACATGAATTAATTGCCTTTCTAGCCTTCAGACATAGGATATATTTACTGAATGCTTCTGCCTTTTCTGCACTGATACTAGAAAACTCCTGAGCAAATGCTTTTCTCAGAGTCCCCTTTCTCGTTAATAACGCTCAGCAGTGTGCAGAGAACACACTGGGCGTTTGGTTTGGGGTTTTTTAATACCGATGGCCATAGTTTTCTCCTTGTCTTTTTGTTTCTTTAATTACCTTTCTACACTCTGTCCTACCAATTAATAATAATTATTATCAAATACGCTTTTGGCCTTTTTTCTGTTGTTTGTTTGGGGTGTTTTTAAAGAATACAGAATAACCTCTTTCTAAATTGTTTTTTATTGAACTTAATAAATAGGAAAATTGTGGGAACTGGGAACTTCTAGTTTCTAAACTCAACTTTACCTTTGACCTTGGGCCAGTTATTTTGACGCAGTTGTGCTACAGCTGGGATATGGGTTGTTTTCATTTTCTTGGACTGAATCCTGGGAATAGGAGTCATCACCCACCTAACATGATCTCTAAGGTTCCTATTTTTATTCTGTCTTCAGAGGTCGCTTTCTTATATCAAGAAGAGACATAGTAGATTATTTTTTTTTGAGAATATAAATGCAAATTATTGACACACATTTCTGATTATTCTTTTCCAGCTCAAGTCTATGAAGTAAAATTGTAAGTATAACCCTTTATCTAACATATTGATAAGTCTTTGGGGAATGTAACAGAGCAGAAAAAAACCCCAATGGTGCTACTTAGCTGCCAAGATGAAAAGCCTCTTAAGCAGTATGGAAGAAGAGGTTCAAAGTTAGCTCAGTAGTACTTTGTACTGATAATCTGTGGGCTTGCCACATCAACACATAATGTAGGAAGAAAGATCTTTTCCTTTGCAATATGAGTATCATAAAAATGAGCAAGAGCTGTTCATTAACTCCTCAGCCCAATGAAGTCTATTGAAGATCGTTGCCAAGGATAAATTCCCAGTGCTTTTTCAAATGCAAAGAACAGGAATTCCCCTTCTAGAGAGCTAAAGCTCCCATAGTACAGATTAGACTCTGACTTATCCCTGAAATATCCTTGGCTGAACTTGCCTCTTCTAATCACAACTGTGGCAGGAAGTTATAGCTATTTCTAAACTCAGGTTTCAGCATCCTGAAGCCTATGCAAGCCATACTGAAAATCCTAATAATCCAGTCAAAACATACAAAGAGAATGACCTATGTAGATATTAATTAAAGTGCTGATGACTTGAGTGCCTTGGTAGAACGTGCCAGCAGTGTTTGCCCAGGTGCTGTGCTTCCCAAGCAGTTTACAAAGCAGCATGCTCCAAGTAGTAGTTGAACCCTGAGCAACTGAATAAATGGTGTGATGGCATTTCCCCTCAGAGGATTTACCTTCATTTTAAAGATATTAGGTATCATAAGCCACACTGCAGATGTCGGCTGTATTCAGTTCACCATTTATCATTCCTCCACCACTTTTAAAAATACATATATATATTTATGTATACACATATATTTATCTTGCAAAGAGCAGTTGTCTGGTTGTTCCATTCCAGGAAATGGTGGTAATCCTTGTGTTGCTTACATACCTTTTGCTGCCTCTGTAACTCTGCCTGGATTGGAGGCAATGCTGCTACAATGTCCAAGGTTCTCCTGCCACCTGGAAGCAAAGGGCAAGATTCTCTCCTTCAGAATACTGCCATAATCCAATGGCACAGATTTGCATGGGTTTGAGTCAGACCACAATCTTGCTCAAAATCTTGACCGTTGGGAGATGCTTTGTCTACTCTGGTTGCAACTCTTGCTTCATATTGTATTTTGATTTCAGCCATAACTCGAGAGCAGCGGCTTCTTCAAGGTGTGAAAGTACGGGTCATTATGAGGAACCCATCTGCTCCACTGAAAACCACTATGTGACGGAGTCTGTGACAAACAAAGGATCTGAAGAAGCGAATATGAAAAAGAATGACTATGACTGTGGTGGACAGACCCAGGAATCTGAATATGAAGTAGGGGACACTGTATGAGAACCAACAGTGCTCTATAAGTACCAGTCCTGAAGAGTACTTTCATCCAGGCAAATTTATCTTCCTATTCACCTTTGCCTCTGAAAAATAGGTTAGACAAGCAGTTTTTGCTCCTCCACAATTTGTGGAGCCTTAACAATCTCTGCAGTGAAAATGCAAACCTCTTTAGGAACTTCAGTTACAGACCGCTGCATAGATCTTCTGATTTTGTTTTTCTTGGTTCCCTTTCACCACATCTGCAGAAGAAAACTCTTTGAAAGCTAGGGTATGCAGACCCTCAAGAGCACTGTACTAAATGTACGCTTTATATGACCAAAAGGATCTGCGTTCACAGCCCTCGTGTGGTGCAAGTAGAACCAGCACCAAGGGCTGCTCAACATCCCCATCTTTGGGTAAGAAGCACAAAATGAGGCTGGCCTGGAATCAACATTTCTCCTCCCATCCACCTGAAGTGCTGCATAGGTGGTAGAATGTCCTTTTAAATATGACATAGCCCTTAAAGAAACACTGAAAGACAGATTAAAGCCAGGATAAAACCAAGCACACTAGGACCAGCGGTACAAAGAGCAGAAATGTCCCATGCACCCATCATGCTGCACTCAATATGCATTCCTGCAGCACCTGCAATAAGATGCAGACTCATTTTCTATAGTTTTGGTGCTGGAGAGCTTGGGTGAGTCTGATATTGCAACAAGGCACATTCTTTCTGAGTTCACTCCTTTAATGCATGTTTAATATTTGAAAGAAATTAGATACTTTTCCATAGGTTTGTGGATAGGATTGTTTACACGTGCCTAAATAATTTTGCTATTAATATTTTTGCACAACCAACCAGCTCATCTTTAAAATGCCGGCAAGTACTCACAATTACAGCTCCTCAGTAGCTACTCATGAAGTACTTTCCTTCTGGCTTAGAAGACCTGAAGGGTAAGTAGGGAACTGAGAAGCTTTGTTATTCATAATTTCTACTACCCTGAGTAAATCTGTAACATGGACCCTACAGAGTTACAGAAGAACCTTTTCATAATGAACGATAGGGCGATGCCATGTCCAATTAAAAGCTTTGCAGACAGATATAAAATAAAATGAGCAATCTGAGGGGTGAGGTGGATACTGGTGACACAGATAGAGGATTAGTGGGCTCCCAGATTTGCTGTTCACACTCAGGAAAGATCTACGTCAGCAGTTCTCTGCAAGGATCAGCTCAAAGTTCACCAGCATTCAAAAAGAGTGCTAGGTGCTATTGGGAAAGGCTTTACAATGCAATAGAAAATACGACTGTGATACTGTAAAAACCCATGGAACGCTTCCACCTCTCGTATGTGTGTACGTCTCTCATCTTGGAATGGTTTAACAGAGCTAGAAAAGTTACTGAGAATGATAATAAAGGATCATTAGTGGCATGTGCAAATCTATTTTACTTTCTCAGCTTGGGAAAAAAAGAGAAGAAGAGGCAAAATGAGCAAAGTGTGCTCTTCATGACCAGTGTGGAGAAGATGAATAGGGACTATTTGTTTACAGTTTCTCCGAATAGAAAGGAAGCAGACATTAACTAAAATTATCTGGCAGCACTTTTAAAGGGAAAGGAAAAGTACTTCTTTAATGCAATACAAAAATAAATGTGGAATGCAGTGCTACTCATCCAGTGCTATGAAAACCCAAAGCACACAGAGGTCCAATGAGAAATTAGAGGAATGAATGATATAAAAGTTCATCAAAATCTGCAAACCGCCAGGCACACTTTACAGGTACTTATCAGCGACCTTATATTTTCTCCCTTTCTTCCTGTACCACAAGGTTTGTTTCTCTTTGTTAAGAATGTACTTAAAAATCAGGGGCGGAGATACCTTGATTTCAAAGTGGAAAGGGAACAACCAGCAGCATTTGTTGGTGATGATGTCTTGGAAAAAAATTGTCAATGTGTACATGCAGCTTCTTCCAACTGTGGGGAAGCAAATGAAAATCATTAAACTTCAGGACTGCAAAGTTAGTAGATTTTATTATACTTCTCTCTATTTTGTCTATAAAGGTGGACATGTGTGAATGTCTGTGTGGGCCCAGGAATGACATTCCGAGGAGTATGTTAGGTCTCTCTGCTTGAAAGCAGAGGAATTATTGTGAATCTGATGGAGTTTGGGATATGGTTTGGGTGTGGTGTCAGGTGATGTTTGTAGACTGTACTCACCCACAGTTTAGGGAACAGAAGATGCAAGAGTTGCTGCCAGTCCAGTTTGAGGTTCAGAGCTACTGAAACGAGACGTTTAGGATGTGAAAGAAAATGAGCTCTATTACGAAGGCTGTAAAAAGCCAGTGAAAACTGACAATCTTTCTGCCTAAGCAGGAAAGCGAGTAGAGGAGGAAAACTGTTGCAATAGTATTGCATGGCACATAATTATCACTGAAACAGTTTTCCAGAGGACAGCAGAAAAATCATGACCGGACAGTGTATTAATGTGATGACAAATCAACAGTGTTGAAATTTTCTGGGAAACTATTGTTTTCTGAATCTTTCAGTTCTAGATGAGGCTGCAGTTTTTGGAGCCCTGCAGTAATGTTCTCATTCTTTAAAAAGGGTTTTTTTTAAAAAGTGTGTGTGCATGTGTTTTGTAGGGAGGGGGTGGGAAGGGAACGTTACTGGAAAGCAGCCCACCCGTCTGAGCTCCATGCCAGAAACAAACTTATTGCAATGGGAATATGGAGCTTCAGTGCTGTGTGGAGCACCTGGAAAGCAGAGGTATTCCAAAGTCAAGCGACAGGGTGAACATCTGAGCAAAGAGCTGGACGTGACATGTGCTGCTTGGAGAATGCAGAGAAAAGAGCTTGTCCTTTCTGTGAGTGGTGGGATGGGTACAGCCATCCAGAGCAGTAGGCTTTTGGCTCTTCGTAAGAGAGATGAGCTCTGTATGAACAAAATAAGGGCAACACAGTCAGCACCACGAGCTCTTCCCCCTGCTGCTTGTATTTCCACCCCTGCTGGTCTTGACCTAACTGGGAAAGACTCTCTGTGCTGGGTTGAGGCAGTTATTTTAAGCAATGTCACCTCTGCTGTCAGCTCTCTTGGGAGTTAGCTTGCTCTCCTGTCTCCTTGCACCCTTGTTTTCAAAGAGAAATTGTGGATTTTGCACTAGGTGATGAAACTCCCCTAAAAGTTCAGGGGAAGTCGAAGTGTCATCAGTCGGACAGAGACACTCGGTGTGTCAGTGAGCGCACTGGGTTTGCAAGGTGTGTTTTCTCAGGTGGGAGCGTGGTAATGCTCGATGCACTCAGAGTACCTCCACGTGACTGCCACGGCTACCCAAACAGAGACTTGGCTCTGACTGCCCAAGGTGACTTGCACTGCTCTTCATCTGAGGTGGTGCAATGTGTGACCAGCCCAAGAAGAAGACAGCACTAAGGTAAGCAGTGATAGAGGTATGGAGACAAAGGCCTTCCTGAGAAAGGGCAGGCTGCTCACAATGCGGCCTGAGCCTATCAGCCACTCTCACAGTTGACACTCTATGGATGACGGCTGTCGGGTATCCCACAGCTGTGCCACAAAATCAAAAAACAATTCCATTCCAGTTGCATTGCAAAGCCACAGGCAATGTAGCTGCACAAACATGGATAAATAGCAGTTTTATACTGGCTGGACAACCATGACCAGGAGCTGGTGATACTGAATAAAACCATTTTAAGGCAAGCAGTAAAAGGCAAGCTCATGACAGTGAAAAGAAAACCTTGAACTAGGTTCTCTGTGTGTTTTGTGTCTGCATGAGCTGTTGGGTAGCTGGACAATGCAAGACAGGGATTGGATCCCAATTCAGTGTGGGATATATCTGGGAAAGTTGATATCTCTGGGCAGTTGCTGTGCATCTCGTGCAGCACACGGATGGCATGCAGCAGCATGCCAGGAAGAGAAGCTGAGGTTAAGGCAGGTCTTCCTAGACCAGCACTTGTGTTTACTAAAACCAGAGCTCAACCAGCCTTTGTGGAGCCACTATAGGAGGAACTGGGAAGCTTGCAAAGAGCAAGCATTGTGACAGCAGTGAGGCTACCAAAAACCTCAGTAGCTAGTGTGTGTGATAACTGCAAGTAAAGGTAAAATCTGTATTGCTTTAATGGCTGAATTTGTGAAGCCCGTCTGTGGCACCAAGTGGGAAACTAATACTCAGATGACATCATATATATGGGTCTGTCTTAGTGCTAGGAAGTATTTACAAGGATTTGCTGAAGGTAATGGGCAACCCAGAACTGATGTCATTGACCTCGGAATTCCTGGGAAGGGAAGTTAATTTTCAGAAGGAGCACTTGTGTACCTTGTTTTTGTCACAGAGGTCTTGAAGGAAGTACTCATTTTCACCAAGTTTCTATTTCTTTAGGTGAAACAAAGGTCATGTTTTCATTACTGTCTATACGATTGTCCAGTATTTGTGAGAGAATTGTGGTGTACACGACTGTAGAGGCTCATACAATTAGCTTCTGTGGGACATCCAAAAAGTACTTAGTAAACCACAGTCTGTTTAGTCAGATCTGTGAGCTGACTATGGTTGGACCAAATAAGAATATATCAAGTCTTGCAGTAAAAATTGTCTTTTTTCCTGAGTGCAGATGGTTCAAAAAAAGATGACTTTGAGACCTTTCTTCTTCAGTTACTTGCTTTTTGGTGGCTTGCTCAAAGCTTGGTACTGAATTTCACCCCCTCACAGACTAAAAATCATATTTCATCACTGGGAAAATTGTAGCATTCTCTAGCTCTGGCAGACTATGTCAAAACATGAGTGTAAGATGCAGGCTCTGTAGAGCCCGTCCCTATGAGTAGGGTCTGAGGTCCCATCTGCACTCATTTTTGGGGAAATGGGGACTTTACTGTGCCACCTCTAATTAGCTTGATATCTAGTTGCAGAAATTGTAGAACAAAGAGTCATACTGGTCACTCTGCTTGAGCTGTGATACTTGAAGAAATGATGCTTGAAAGCATGTCATGTCCAGTATGGGGAAGGAAGGTGGGTGCCTTACTCGCCTGGCACTGCGAGGGACAAAGAAATGGATTCAATCCAAAGCAGAGACACTGAAATAAATATACTTCATTATAATAAACCAGGCAACCAGCCATAATATCTAAGACATTAAAGTTGTTTTTTTCATGTGTTCAGATGCAAAACTATGAGGAGTCCTTCTGGTAAGAAAGAAATGAGCTGATTCTGTGACTCAGGGAGGAGAAAACTAGCAGCTACATCTCTGTCTCAGGGAGAGAAAGATGCCAATGTACATCATGTTTGAGGAACTACAGTTTTTTGTGTTTGTTTTAGCTAAACAGTCATTTTTTAATCCTGTATAATTACAGCTTCAGGAAGTCTTGCATGTCCGGTTCATAAAGTAGTCATGTCAGCAGTTTTAGCTTGGGTTTTCAGCCTGTTCCAGGGCATGTTCCCCAAAACCCAGCTTCTTTTAAAGTCTCTTGCATAGGAGATAGAAGCTTGTCCCAACAAACTGTCACCAGTCATGGGCCAGGGTGTGCAAAATGTTGGTTTTACAGTATCTCTCTTAAGATGGACTCATATTCACTCTTTCAGTGACATTGCTTGAATTTTAACAAGTGCTTTTTTTGTTTGCTTGCTTGCTTTTAGGCAGCACTCAAACATAGCTAATGGCTTCGCGGTGGCAGAGTGGGCAGATGGGGCACAGGCAGTATGAACTAGTACCACACTGGTAGGTTCAGCAAAGAAGTCAAGAAGGAAAGGCAGCAAAAATCAAGTTTTCGCAGTTCCAGCAAGGACATGCCCTGCAAGAACAGCTCTTAGCCTGGAACCTCGTATGAATTTCTTGTACCAGGTCTTGCCACACCACATTCAGCTTTTTGCTCCAGGCTGCCCATGGTTGCCACAGGCAAGTTTTACTGCAGCAATAGGCAGAGCTCAGCTGAAATCACACTCAGCAAGCCATCCCCGTGTGGACATGCCTCCACCCAAAGACTGAAATGAGACCTGCACAGGTCTCATCAGTTTACTGACTTTGGGAAAATTAAGATAGTCTCCAGTTTTCATCCCCGTGTGCAGAGGGGGATCATTGACAAATGGCAGCACTTCCAGAGAATGGTCTGAGCTCAGCTGCAATGTAAACACTTCAGCTAAAGCAAAGAGATATATGCCATGATGGAACATAGCTGTGACAAAATGATACCAATTACCTTTCCCTCCCAGCTCCAACAGAAAATGGCTCCCTGCATTTCAGGCACATCTGCCTCTTGCTCAAAGATACTATTCTCCTGGTGCAGTTGTTAAAAGTATATGCTAAGGTATGTCTATTGAATAAATGCCCAAAAGTTGCATTATTGAATGACTAAAAGACTGTTTAATCATTAGGTCAGCAGATTTGCTTTTATACATTTTTTTTATCTTCTGTAATTCCTTCTCCTTTTGGTAATAATAAGCAGGCACATGTTAATGCTGTGCATAACACCTATCAATAACTTTTGGATGTACTTTTAAAGGTAGCCCTACAGAACATACCCAGAATGTCTCCTGGATTAAAGTCCCTCTGCCGCCAGTCAAAAGTCACCTCCTTAGAAAACACTGCGTGTGCTTGCAGAGCGTGAAACATGATGGCTTTTGCTCATGAACTGGACTATTGCAGAAGAAATGTGCCCGGAGATAGTCTGTGATGCTGTGAAAATGAGGGCACCAGGCAGTGACCGTCTGATCACGAGTAGATGGTAAAAGTTGTGTAACATTAAATGTGGATGACTCTAGCTTGTTAGCCTTTCATTTCCCCACACACCTTCTCCATGGCCCTGGTAGGTATAACTGCATCTGTAGCTGCACTGCAATAGGGCACAGTCTCTGGGCAGGTGGTAGAAAATTGAGGTTTTGCAGGGAAATCCCTATCATAATATAGAACAGGATGTTGTTTTTTTAATACCTCTTCTCTGCACATTTTCTGTTAAAACAGGAAAAAAACAATAAGTGGCATCCTGGTCTAAAAGGCTCAGACTGTTTGGCAAAGAAACTAGGGCTGGTTGTCTTCCTCACTCAGGTCACACACTGACCTACGCAGAAGGTGAATGGGGTTGCCCCCAGAGAGCCTGTTGCTGCAGAAGTTGGTACATGCGTATGGTGGAAGAGCTGAATACCTTCAGCAGGAGAAGACACTAAGGAAATGGAATTGAGCATCAACAAGTTGGTCTCTGCCTCATGCTCCTGCATGGTGTTAGGTGAGACAGTGCATGCAGACCTGTGGTTTTTCATTTCTGGATGCCCAGTTTTGAGCCCTCATGGTACGAAGGAGAGAGATGCTGACCACTCTGCTGAGCAATATCATCACACACAAGTCAGAAGGAACTGAATTAATGCTTCACAAGTACCTCAAGTTTGCTTTCCCTTGCTACTGAGTGCTTGACTCCGTAGTCATCTATGATGACTAAAGTTCTTTCACTGAAGTGAATGCAAATGTGGAAGAAAAGAAAGCAAAAAAAAAGGGAAAAAAGAAACACACAATTATGAATAATAATAATAAAGAGCAGTAGTCATAAAAGTCAAGAGAATGGTAAGAGAAGTAAGTGGGGACAGGGGAATATGAAATGGAACTACAAAGATCCTTATAGTCTTTGTTCATCCCTTACCCTTCACCTAAGTCAGCAGCGAAATGGACTCGTGATATTTCAGAAAGAGGATCCTAGATGACAAAGAACAGAAGAAAGGGAAGTGTTCTTCACTTGCATTCTGGTCCTAGGAGTGTGGGGGTCTCTCACAGAGTGCAGGGAAAGGAGGACGGACCTGCAGCTCTGGGAGAATGGGAGAAGTTTTGCGGATATTGGTGTTTGTGATGGCTTTCATCAGCTGCAATGGTGAGTAAATGCTTCAACATACAAGAACAAAAATCAGAGTACTTAGGGGGTAGGGAAAATCTTTTGAATTATAATGTCTTCATTTTTAAAAATTCTCAAGTGTGGAAAGTCTTTAGTTTCTTGTAGGAAAAATAGAGCCTGAGAATTCACAAGAGTCTCCTTTGGTATCAGATACAACAAGGTGCTTTTAAGAGTGGAGCCAACAGGGTAGCGTTGGGCAAAAAGGTCAGCTCCCATGCTCCAAAGCAAGAACAAAACAGGATTGTTCAGGACCCCTGGAAAGGACCTGCTCTGGTGTGTTAGCTTCCAAAACAGTCTTTGTGAAACTGAAATATGCGTTCTTCTAGAATTTAATAATGCATCGCCATTGTTCTGCTACCATGGTCCTGGGGAGAAGAAGAACTGTAATTGCGAGACTAGATGTGGGCACACACATCATTGCCCTTGGTCTCTCCTGATCTGCTGACTCTATAGGTGCATTAGGAGAGGTGATGCTGGAATCTGCTTTTATTCATATGCCCATGAGGCATATGTGCCACTCCCAGGGCACATATGACACTGACACCAGCAGAGGAAGGTTTTGGGAAACAGGAGAAAGGTGCTGTAACAAGTTGTATACAGAAGCACAGAATTGTTATTGACATTTAGAAATACCGGTGGAAGTATGTTCTCCATTTCATCGTAAAAAAACAGCTTTGCAGATTTCTGGGATCTGCCTCTCAAGTGACTTATTGTGAGTTAATGCAGCTGAACATGACCAGTGCCTTTCTGGGAAGGAGGGGAAAGGGGGAGCAGGATAAGGGGGTATAGGTAGAGGTGAGCCAAGTCCAGCCAAATTCAGGCAATTTGCTACTTACAAGAGGCACTTCACAGAGGACCTGTGCTCTCAGCGGGCAGACAGCTGGAGAGATCGGGAAAATGAGCTGTGTACCACACAATCTACTCCCTCTTCTGTGCCCACGTGAGTGCTTGGCAGGGTGCTTGTCTGGTTGGAGCAGGTATGATCCAAGAAATCTAGGTCAGCTCTGAAGTTCTCAAAGGCTAAAGCAAAAAGATTGGGTTTGGTCCACCCGTTCCTGTTCCAGGTCCAGTACTTCAGAGCAGAACCCTAAAGGCTTCTGCCTGCATGGCGCTTCCGTGGCACCAGGACAGCTGGTGCTGGCAGGCTAGGAAGGATCATAGAATGGTTTAGTTTGGAAGATGCTCAACCATTTTAGAAAATGGGCCAGAATATGAGAATTCTTTTTTTTTTTTCCCCATTATCATGCATTATAGATAATAGAAACCCCTCTGATGAGTCTTCTAATCTCTAACATAGCCCTTCAGGTTTTCACCTGGTCCAGCTCTATTTCCCTCCGGTGGGACAATTCACATTGTTTGTCTGGAAGACTACATCCCAGTTTAAGAATTGTCAGTGGGAGAAAATACTTCTTTTAAAAATGCTGTCTTGGGGATTTTTATTTTGCTGAGTTTCTCCCATTCCTTCCAATCAGGTCTCCTTTGGAGTCATCCCTGCTAATGTTGAAATTGGTCACACACAGATATATGTGTATATATGTACACATATATGCAGCTGCTCCGCAGGGAATCAGTGGATATTGGCAGCTATTTCATAGCACACAGCAATGCAAAACAGTATGGGAGAAAGTTTTAAACAGAATTGTGTCCAGATGAATACACTGGATAGCAAACATAATTGAACTTGAGTGCACCAAATGCCTTGAGGATATTTCTGAGCAGTTCTCTAAATAGCTTCCACCCTTCTTAGTATTTCTTGGTGGCAGTCTGTAAAAAGAGGAAGAAGAGAAATGGAAAACCTTTAAAAACTGGTGTATCAAGGAGTTGCATTTGACTGGGATGTGAGATTTGAAGGAGCTGTGCCTGCCCTCTCTAAGTCAGCTGGTAAAGGAAAACCAAAGCTCCATGTCAGAAACAAGCTTCCACTGTGCTCAGCCCCAGCAGTCCCCTTGGCTGTCCCCATGGACACAGATCCACAGATGCTTGCCTTCCCCCAACTGGCACCTCCTGTTAGCTCTGGGACAGGCTGTTGCGCACAGAAGTGCGTCTCCCCGCACAGCTGTACTGCTGGGTCCTGTGAGCACCAGGGAAGCTGCATAAAAAAATAGTGACGTTAATGAATGCAAACATGTTGCATTCATTGTTAATTACAGTCAAGCAGTAAACTTAAATTTAGTCATCCTTCTTCTCATATAGAAGGCAGAAGTCAACACTGCAAGTGGTGTTGTCAGAGCATCCCGTCGGGGGGGAGGCCGTTGCTTTTTGACTCATCGTGTGCAAGTGTAAGCAGAAAGTTCAGTGGCAGAAGTAGGGTGTAAAGGCTGGGGCTAGAGAGCAGGAATAAGAGATACTCCTTAAGGTCTTGTAAAAACCGTAGCTGTGATACTGCCACCAGGAGGAGGATCTATGCCTCTCTGTAACAAGGAGGAATTGAGAACTGGCAATTGTCCAGAGAGAAGCAATAAAAATAGCCATGAGGTCAAAGCAACTGTTCACTTCCCAATGCTCAGTGAGGTGGGGACAGGCCCTGTTTTAGCTGACTGTGGTCTACAGCATATATAAGATGTGGCCACCTGCTGGCTTCCACCGCCTAGTGATGCCCATCTATCCTAAGAATGTTCTCCTCTTCTACTGCGTTCTTATTTCTTCCTTTCAACTGTTGTTCCCTGCAGCCCTCCTGGATCTGTCTGGTGTTCACCAGGTCAAGGGCACATGGATGGGATCCACCACTTTACCATGCACCTACACGCCCTCAGAAGGTTTCACAGAGCAAGTGCTCAGCTGGAGCATAGAGCGAGACTATAGTACCTCTACCATCTTTCGGAGGGACGATTCTGGTGACCATGTCTTGTTGTCTCAGTTCCGAGACCGGGTCAGCATCCCAAAGCACAGCCCAGGGGACGCCTCACTCCTAATCGAGAACCTTGAAATCCCCGACAGTGGACACTACACCTGTCGAGTCATCTGGAGGTCTAAAAATAACAGCTTGATAACAAAGGAGGTGACCACTACGGTTAAAGTTGTCAAAGGTAAATCCAGCAGTAAAGCCCTGCTCCTGTGTAGCCAGTCAAATCCACAGTGCATGTAGGAGAAGCAGGTGGTGGCAATAGTCTTTCACACCACACTGCCTACCCACATACAGGTTGGGTGTTGAGGCATCCTCCTCCTTTGCTGTGTTAGCCCTTCTTCTCCACTCGTGGAGGTGTAGGGATGGACTGGGGAAGAGGGATCAATTAGTTTATGCCCCAATCTGGATCTACCGATGGGCCACTTGAGCCTGCGGTGCTTGAGACAACATCCAGATCTGGTTTTGGTTTTGCACAGGTAGCCAACTATTCTGTGGTTCTTGTAGCAAGTGGGACAGCAAGTGGGTGTTGTACTAGCCAAATCTGCCTTCTCCCCTTCCCGAGCACCTTCAGCATGTGCTAGAAAGAACTGGCTTTCTGCAAGGGGGGCACCCACCCAACAGAGCAGGACTTGTCTGATACAGCAGTAGCAATGGTGGCACAGCTGGTGTAAACATGGCTTTAGGCACAGGTGAACTGAGCTTAACCTGTGCAGAGCAGTGATGTGAGAGCGGTGCCGCTCTCCCTCCTGGGAAAGCACTGTCAGCCAGAGCAAGAACTGCCACGGAGGGGGGAAGAACCTTCCCCACCCCAACCAGGGCCAGCGTGACCTGGGCCCCATCTGCTTTGTCTTCCAGTGGCAGCGACCAAGCCCATCATCAAGGCCGGTGAGCTGGGGCTGATGGTCCCAGCAGGAGCCAGGACCAGCCTGACCTGCGTGGCCAGCGGGTCCCCCCCCATCAGCTACCGCTGGTTCAGGAGCACCCCGGGAGGGAAAGCCCAGCTCCTGAGCAACCAGGCCGAGCTGGTGTGGGACAGCGTGCAGCCCTCCGACACCGGGAAGTACTACTGTGAGGCCGAAAACCGGGTTGGGGCCGGGGCTGTGCAGCAGAGTGATGCCGTTGAGCTGACAGTGAGAGGTGAGTCCCCAGCCTGGAGCTCCTCATCTCCGCTGCACAAGGCTGAGGCAGGGAGTGTCCTCTTTCATAGCAGAATCGGACACGTAATGCTGAATACGAACTGTGTCTTGATTGCCACCCAGAGAGGAAACCACAGGGGCTGGCATCCTCCCTGCTTCAGAGCTTGCCTGATCACGGCAGGGGTCAGGAAAATGTCCCCTGTGTCCCTCTGGGACCAGGACTGTGCAGAATGTCAGCCTGACTCCTGCCCTTGGCATGTCTTGCTCTTACCTGGCTTGTACTGCAGACAGGGTGTGAGGGAAACAGCCTGATGACCAGTCTCTCCTGCAGAGTCCCCAGTCAGACAGCAGCCTAGCCCTGGGACTGGCAGGCACAGCAGACCCCTGCCCACCCCCCAAGGCGATGCGTCCCGGCCAGTGCCCACAGATAAGTGACCTAGGGTGCAGGGGAGGGGCTGCTTTCACCCTGGTGCTCTGTGAGTGACGGAGAAGGTGAGACAAATCTGCTTGACATGCCTTTTGGGCTGCAGACCCTCTTTGTCCCCCAGCTGCAGGTACTCAGCTGTGGGTAGTTGGGTCAGAACCCCCAGGACAGCAGCAGAGACAGTGCTAGAGGGACCATGTCCCAGGAAACCAGGGCATTGCACAGCTTCAGCAGGAGGTCACCTGGGGCAAGAAACCTGGCTCAGAGGTCCATGTATCAGGGAGCCTTAAGGTGCAGCTGCTGATGGTAAACCACCCCGGACCAGCCAGGGAGTCACCACAGCAGAGATGAAGTGACAATGTCCTGTGGAAACCTGATGAGTCCCAGCAAGACAAAGCTGAAGCATTCCCTGGCCGTGCTGTAGCCAGCCACAAGCGCTGGTCCCCAGAGATGTACCATGTCAGCCAGGGCTGCCCGGGACCCGGGGGGATGCCAGTGCCACACATTGCCTGCAAGGACGACCCATCAAGGATGAAAGTCTGGCTTGTCACTCCCAGAGCAGGTCCCACGGGTGTTTTCTTTCCGTCCACCTCAGACGCGTTAGCCTGAGGGAATCAAAGCGGCGCGGTCGTCAAAACAGGGCGGGCAGCTTCAGGGCGGCGGTTCCGTCCAGCCCCGGAGAGCTGTGCCGGTGAGACCCCAGCACCGGGCAGCCGGAGGGGCTCACCGGCGAGGGCAGATCACCGCCGGCCCCGCTGCCGCTTTGCAGAGCAAACCCAGCTCTCCCCGCGCCGCCGAGCGGCCCCGGGGAGGGCTGCAACGCGTTCACCCTTGCGCTTTGCCAGGTCCGCCCGCGGCACCGACGCCGGTCTCCGGGAGGGATGCCGTCCGGGAGGGGCCTCCCGTTGGCACAGGTGAGTGGAGTTTCGTGCTGGAAAACGCGAGATTTGCGCTGGGGGAGGGCGGGTTGACGCCCGCCGCTGTCACAGCGCTCCCGTCCCCGCCCGCAGGTCCCCCGCCGGCCGCGCCGCCCCCGCACCTCTACGCGCTGGCGGCAGCGCTGGGCGGCGCCGCGCTCGGGGCGATGCTGGTCGCGCTGCTGCGCCGGCGGCGGAGGAAGGAGGGTGAGCGCCGGGGGGAGCGGTGCGGGGACGGGCACCGGGACGGGGACGGGGCGGCGGCGTGAGCGGCGAGAAAGCCCGCGGGCGGGACGGGCGGTAGAGGGCAGCCCTGGACAGAGGGAATGGGGCGGGCGGGACGGCCACGACATCCCGGTCCCCATCACCACCANCATCCCGGTCCCCATCACCACCCCCCATCCTCAATCCCTATCACCCCACCACCCCCATCACCTCCACCCCTCCCATCACCACCACAACCCCCATCACCTCCATCACCCCCATCCCTATCATCTCCATCATCCCCAGCCCCAGCTGGGCATGGTGGGAGGGTTGTTTCCAAAGGCGGGAATACCTGGGAGCCACTGGTTTTGGGTTTGGTTTTTTTTTTTCTGTTGCACGTTAATCATAAAATACGTTGATGCACATCTTTGATTCTTTTTTTTTTTTCCAGAACCTCTCTATGAAGTTGCTTTGTGAGTACAGTTTTTCACCTGGGACATTAAGACTTTGAGGGCATCAGAGACTTTGAGGACATCATACTGATGTCTGTTTCCAAAAAGCTTCTTTGGTCAGTGAAAAGCCAAAGATTTCTTTGACTTGCAGGGGGAGGATCTGAATACCTCGGCAGTCCATTTAGCTAGCAGCATGAGGACATTAACATTTTAGTGCAGGAGGTAGCAAGACTGTTCTTTAATATGTTAGAATGAGAGAAAGTTATTCTGGGTCCTTCTCTCTGCCTTGTAGATGCCATGAGAAAACTGTTCTCTGTAGTAAATTCCCACCATTATCTCACAAAGCAAAGGACAGGAATTCTCAGCTCTTCCCTCAAGATAAGTTCTTTCTATACTTACCTTTCTCTTTAAGAAACATGTGCCAGTGCTTATCCAAGTATTATTTTGTGCAATTCCTATTTGCTTACAATTATACGAACTGCCCTCTCCTAATCTCAACCTTTAATCCCTTCATACTACTTTCCTATTCAGAGACAAACCTTAGCCATCTGTAGCCTCACATATTGCCATTTTTCCCAATTATTACTCATAGTTACTTTCTGAAGGCTAGACTATCTGCTGGTAACTCTTTTGAGTATAATATGATAACACTATGAGAGTTTATGGCACCAGTGTTAACTGTTCATTGCTTTTTTTTTTGGGGTGTGTAATTCTTCTAATGTTACTTTCTAGTGTCTTTCAGAGCCTCCCAGGCCCTCACTGGATTAACATAAATTTTTCTGTTCCACAGATTATGTGGTAGATCTTGTCTTTGACTAAGATGTAAATCAAATTAGTTCAGATTTAGTTGTCTTTCTCAATGATGTCTCTCTGTTGTTTCAGCCATAGCACTGCAGATGTCACGAGGTTGGAGACTGATGTGGAAGTCCCTGATATGTGTCTACAGAAGGAGACAAATTCTAAGACTGAAACATCCAATGACACTTTCACCATGAAAAACAACGGCCATGGCAGCATATGCATCAGGAAAAATCCCGAGTATGAGAACCTTATGAATGCAATGGAATCAGAATTTGAAATAGAAAAAAATTACTAGAGCACCAGCTTTTCCACATGAGCAGCCGTGCAGGGCTGCAGATACTGAGTGGTAAACTTTACCAAAGGAAATTCTTCTTCTTGTCTGCCTTCTGCTCTGATAAATATACCAGTCTCACTGCTTTCGTTGACCCAGGGGAACTGCATAACCCTCTTGGGCTTTGGCAAATGAGGGCCTGCCCCTTGGTGCAGAAACCCTCAGCCAAGTGGTTATCCACCTACTTTTATAGAGCGAATAATTTCTGAGCAGCCTGAAGGACTAAGGTGAGGAAGAGATGATCTGAAGGAGTGGAAACACAGATGTCTTTAGCCTGCAAACCAAGGTGTAGCTGGGTGCAATGCTGCCAGCCAGTAACACTGGCAAGGTGTACTCTTAAGTGCATGTACCCCTGTTAGGACACCCCAGGCTGCGAGGAGCCAGGGATTGTGCTGGAAATGGACATCCTCTGGCTTTTACAGCTCAACAAATACTGATTGTACATCCTGCTTGTCCTTGAGTCTTGTTTGTTAGAGCATGGGAAAGGGACCACAGAGGGGGATTGATGTCCCAGGAATGTAATTTTTGCTATGAGACTGGAGGTCATTGACAGAGGAAGGGGGAACGTCCCTGTAGGTGATGAGCCTTCTAACTGCCACACTCTGGTTATCTCCTGGAAAAGCAGAATTGGTGTTGAAGCATTTTATTTTTACAGTGTGGGGGCCAGAGGCATAATAAAATAGAGATGAATTTGAGGCATTTGGAATAACGATTGAGCAAGGGATCTTCCTGGATGCAACAGACTGACACTGATTCACTCTGTGGGACGTGAGTCGATGTGTCTGATTACAACAGGGATATTAATGCTGACCTGTGTTATGGGGATGCTGTGAGTGCTCATGTCTGTAAAATGCCTTGAAAAGTGCTTGGTTAGTGCAACGTATTTTCCTTCCCAGGGCAAATACAAAAGGCTTCAAATGATTTTGTTGCATGTGAATTCTGACTTCCTTGGTATTTCACCATCCAGTGCTGTCATTTTTCTGTTCCCTGCTAATTTATGCTTTTTCTCAGTCTTCTGATTTAATTCCACAGAACAGGCAGGGGTACAGTCATGGCCTTGGACGTTTGACTTGGGTTTCCCATTTAAAGAGGAGAGTAGAGGAGGGTGCATCAAGTGAGCCCACACCAGACTCCTGGTATGACTACACCTCACCACAGCCCCCAAAGCTAGTTGTCAGGGTCTTGGTGCTGCCTCCATATGCAAAGTCACAAAACTGCAGCCACCTACTACTGCAGTGAGAGTGCAGTGAGACACAGTGCTCCAAACAGTGATGATGTCAGGCTGAGACCTGGAGCGAGTGGAAAAACTCTCATTTCAGTTAGCTGGTTAGAGCATCAGTGCTTGAGCTGGGCACATTTAGGGCTGAAGGTCTGCCATTAGCACCTTTCTTCCAGACACTTCAGCTAGTTCAAGTTATTTTTGGACTTTATCACTCGCAGCAGGGTGTAAAGTGTTATGTTACTGAATTGCTGTCAGAGGTTAGAAGGACTCTGAGGATGCTTAATACCAAGTCTTCCTTCATTGCCAGCGGAAGGCTAAAGTATGCTCAAGAGCCTGAGAAGAGACGTCATCTAAACAGTATTACAAACTTACTTGTGATTTGGCTCAGGAGTTAAAATCCTTGACTTTAGTTTCATGCCATTGCTCAACACATTGGTTTGCTCTAAAAAGCAGTTATTTTAAAAAAACAAATGTTCTACACCTTCCTATATTTTGGCTCTTGGTGACTCAAATCAAATATTCTCTTCCAAGTGAAAAATAGATCAGTGGCCAACCTGGGCCACGGCTGAGCACGCCATGGTCACAGCCTCACAGGAAGGTGACGGCTGTGTTGGCTCCACAGGGCTGACGGGAGCACACAAAGCCTTACGAGTGTGCTGCTACCTCAGTGAATTAACGCCCCGACCGTTGAATCTGATCCCAGGGAGCCATGGTGAGGAAAGGTAGCACTGCATGCTGAAAAACCATTTCCTATTCACTTTTTGAGCACAGAGAAACTAGGAGGGTAAGACAGAGCAAGGCAGAAGACAGCGACAGTGAGACACAGGAATTCACTTGCTCCTGAGAAACTATTTCCTACACACGTCTTCCATGCCAGGGCCAGGCCAGGAGAAGTTGCTGCAAAGCACCATGACTGCGGCTTTGGAAACGCCATGGCAGCAAATGCACGAGCACTGCTGGGAGGAGGGCAGAGCAGGTCCCACACCACCACCCCGGAGGCCTTTGGGAAGGGACACAGCTGACCCAGCCCAGCAGAAGGCTGTACGGAGTCCACATGCAAGCCCTGGTGTTTCTGGAGGGCGAAAGGGGTGGACAGCCAGGTTGCTCTGCAGGAAGCGCAGAGCTGTTGTGATGCTGCTCTGGGCACGCGTTCACTGTACTGCTGCTGTTGGCTTCTCCCTGGACCTTGTCTGAAGGACCACAGCTCTCACCTGAGCCCAGGAGGGCAGGGAAGGGGGCTACCAGCTGCCGCAGGAGGAAGCAGTCGGGACCCGAGCAGTCTTGCAGAAGGGGGAGAGGAGGAAGCTAATCCCCCAGGAGCAATGGTGGGTGCTTGTGGACACGGGGGGCAAGAGATGGGGGCCAGCTCCATTAGTGGCACTGGAGATCCTGTGAGGACCTGATCCCTTGCTCAGCTGGAGCATGACAGGGCTCAGAGAGACACCGACTCCCAGGGGGGGATGCTTGAAGCTGAGGGAGACCTCTGTAAGGCAGAAGTGAGGAAGCACTGCAGGTGTGTGCTCAAGAGACTGGGGGGGCATTATTTTCCTCCTCTTCTGGTTCTTGCAGGCTTTGGAGCTGTTTGGTCAGTGTCTCTTCTCTGCTCTAAAATCACAAGATCATCTTAAAAATAAGAAGCCCACGTGCCCTACATTATGTTTAAGACTCTTCTTGGAATGTGCCTTTTGGCTTCTCCTTTTTGCCAGCTGGTTCCTGAGCTACAAGGCTATGCTTTGCATTTCCAAAATCTTCCTCTTAAGCAGGAGGGCCAAACTACTGTCTGTAATGCCAAACCTGTCACCTTCATTTACCCCCGTGCTAAGCGAGTGCAGGCTTTGCTGTGGGGTGTGCATTCTGTCACTGCCGCTTAAACCCACTCCAGGGCATTCCTGGATCTCTGGCAAGAATAAATAAAACAGAAGAGAAGGTCCTTTTTACAAAAGCAGCAAGGCTGCGTGCTTAGCTGTTCCTGCCTTCAGCTGAAGTGTGTTTCCTGCAATACGCTCTGTTACTCAGCAGCCTGGTTCGCTTAACATGGTTAATCATTTGCATCTTACACGTACTGGTGGTGGTGGTCTGCCCTCCCTGTTGGAGACCTCCAGGCAGTGTCCCTCTGTCCTACAGGCTTGACAAACAGACCAGGGGCAGGGAGGGGGATGCCATCCAGCTTTAGCAAAGCAAATTTGTAGTTATTGGCTTTTACTACATCAGTCAGTTCAGGTGGGGGAGCACATGAGCTCTGGGTCAGGCAAGCCCTCCTTCTTGGCACAGACTTGGACCCACATGGCTTTTGTCTCTGCTGCCATGGCTCTTCCCTTCCCAGGTCAGCCGCCTAATAGCAGGTTCACCTAGCTTTTTATGGCCTGAGCACTGGGAAGAAGAGCCTTCCTTTTACCTTTAGTGCTCTGAATTACAATGACATTTCTTCTTCAGGACATGAGGTGATTATCAGGCAAGGTCAGAGCGAAAAGTCTCCTGCCTGTACTATGGAGGTTTCATAAACACAGAAGCAGACAGGCAGGGACGGTTGTGGTGCAGTGTCAGGCTGCTGCGCTTCCCGGGGGAGGCAGGCAGCACCCGGCAGGGACTGCCTGTCCTTGCAGGGGCTATGGCAGTGCCAGATCCCGCTCCAAACACTGGTCTATCAGCTCTCAGACCTGGCCAGCTCCCCCGTCCCAGCTGGAGAGGAGCGGAGCTATGCCCTGACCAAGGGCAAGAAGTGCGGGGACCATTAGAAATGTGTGTGCGGGTCTCCCGTGCTTTGCACCTGAGGTGAGGTACTTCACCCCACCCAGCAGCATGTTGGCTGTAGCTAGCGCATACGCTCCCCAAAGCCGGCCGTGGAGACACCAAGCTGGAGCAGCAGCTGCTGGTGTCAGCGGTCCCAGAGGTGCTGCTGAACAAAAGAAATGAGGGGAACGGGGAGCTGCTGCTGTGCTTACACAGGGCAGAAGCGTGTGATGACCAGGTCATCGAGGTAAATGCAAGGTCAATGCAGTGTGGGAAGGGAACTGAAAACTTCTCAGCTTCCCTGTCCCTCACCTCAGCAGATCCAGGCCCAAAACACGGGACATGGAGCTCTCTTTTACACTCTAAGTGCCATCCTCATTAATTTTCAATTAGCCTAGTGTTTTAGGCAAGATTTGCTGCCATTATAAGCTCCCAGCTCCAACTTCCCTCACTGACTATGTAACACCATGATTTTTCCAACTTTTGATTCCTCCCAGCGCTGATATGCTCTGAGGAGGTCCGGGCAACTTCCTCAGAAGACCTGAAGCCTGGGAGAAGTTGCAGAGAAAGGAGGCAACAGGAGTTGAGACAGGGGTAGCAGATACCCCAGCTGGAGCAGATGCTACATACCTCATGTTGGCACTGCCTCTAGTTCAGGCAGCAAAATGGCTTTGATCATAAGCAGCAGAACAGTGGAAACACAAAAAGCCCCTCTCCAGTGCCAAGGTGGTTGTTTCTCCCTATGCAGACAGCGTGTGATTATATTTTTATTTATATTTTTTGCATGTTTGGTAGTAAAACCTGTTGGAAACAGAACATCTTTCTTCTGACAGTCAGGGAAGGCTTTGCTGTGTTGTATCACCATCAAACAAAAGAACTTCTCCTTTCCTTGCGCTGGTCACTCACCCAGTGACATGACTCATGTGCTGAGCACCAGCTCTGCTCCAGCACAGAAGGGAAACCTCAGCTTCCGCTCCGAAACTACACCACCTCCCAAAAACACACTATTTCTAGTGGCCAGCAGAGTGTCATGAGACTTGCAGCTCCCCTTGCTTCAGAGCAACTGAGGTGTGTGTACAACGGAGGAGGCCTGTTGGCTTTTACGCTTGCCAGGTTTGCCCTGGCTTTTAGAGCCTTCTGAACCTGCCCTTCTCAGCAGAGAGAAGGGAGAGGAAGTCTCAGAGAAATTTGTCCCACCACAATTTGGTATTTGTTCATGTAAGAGAGGAAGGGGTTAATTTTCTTCCCCTTCCCCCCAGCCATCTAGAAGGAACTGGGGGCTGGGGGAGTTATCTAAAAAGCAGAGGGGCAAACTCTACTGAAAGCGAAAACTGGAAATGCATGAGAAAACAATGATGAGGGGCATGAACGAACACTTGGCCAGGTCTGGTGTAGGAGAGTTTAGGTCTGTTTAAACCTTGAGGTCTGTGATGGCAGAAAGGGTTGGGGTTGACACAGCTGCCTGCTACATTAAGGATCCACTGGGGACAAAACAAACCCTGAAATAATAGACTTTGTTCTCTTTTGAAGCTGACCTCAGTGATAAAGATCAGGGTGATGTCTGTGAGTCATGAGTAGGTGCTCAAGAGAGACCACGAGAGTGTGAGTCATAAGGAGCAGGACCATGTTTGTCCAGCAGTGCACAATAAGCCCTACTGATAGGACCTATTTGAAAAGCAGAACACAATTTGCTTAGGCAGTGATATACATTCATTTGTCCCAGTTTTGTACAAACTTCAACTTCTTCAAAACATTTAGTGAGAAATAGCTGCAACAAAAAACCCAAAAACTTAGTATTGAAGTTAATCAATATTCTCAAATACTACAAAATTTTCTGGTGGTACTGTCCTAAAACAAGTCAGTAGGGTCTTGGGTTTTTTTCTGAGTTTTCAATGTTAAATTCTTTCAGAGAGTTTGATTTGTCAAACTGGGCTGTGCACTCCCCCGCTGTCATTCCCCTCACCTTGGGATATCTCAAGCTGCAGATCTGACATGCTACAAGTCGGTTATTAAAAATGCTTACCAATCAGTAGATCTTCAAGTGGGATGATTTAGACTTTAACTAGATAGCAGAAATGCAAGGAAAGCAATAGGCAACCTTGCTGCAAGTGCTGACTAGGAATAACCATCCGAAAACAAGGAGCCTTCTCCAAACAACAAGGCTTCAAGGAGAAGTGATGGACTCCATGGCCTAATCTAAAAACAGGTTTTGCAAACACGCATTTTTCACTGGCTAAGGGGCTAGAGGGAAGATAATCAGCAGCCTCATTTGTTTGTACTCCAACTTCAAATAAAAAAAGATTCCTACATGTTCAAAGAAAAGATTCTGTGTTATGGATAATGCTGCCCTTACCCGTGATGTTGCGATTATAGTTGCCAGGATCCTTGTTAACAGAGCGATTATTAATTAACAGCTGGGTAGCTAATGCTGTAGAAGAGAACAGCATTGTCTTTGGCTGCACAGAATAAGGAGCCAGGGCCCAATTCTCTGCCTTCACAACACAGAGAAACTGTACCAGCACCACTTCTGTACAGATTTGCCCTTAGGAGGAGTACCCCGATAGGCACTTCTGAAATCGGGGTGGAGGGGAAACCTGACAGCACAGGATCAGAGTCAAGCATTCAGTAATGATGGGATGGGTTGTTCAATACCTCGCTGGGTTATTGGAGAGAAGCAGGATACGGAGAGGAAGGAGCCAGTGCCCTCGGTGTGCCGCCGCGCTGCTCAGCAAATGCCTCACTTGGGGTATTTGACAAACTGACACTCTGCACACTGAGTGTCGGACTCAGCTTGTCAAATACACGCAGTGCTGCACTGCAGCTCTCGGTGGGGGACGCAGAGGTCTTCGCTGGAGTGCCACCCTGGGCAAACAGAGAGGGAAAAGAAGGGCTGAAGCTGCCATTAACTTCAGAGGCTTTTTCCAGTTAGCAAAAACCATCATTATCCCTCCCATACTTCCCCCCTGCCGATGCTTTTCTTTGGGTGAGAGAGAACTACACCTTTCCTCAGCCTTCCACTAAGGAAAATGTCCACTATATTAATTCAAAGGCTGAAGCTCTGTGGAGCTGAAAATGATGCTGAGACCTCCAGACTAACTTAGCTATATGGCTACATTGGTAGCTTGAAATACTGACAGAATATCCATGCAAACACTCAACCATGCTGTTTGGGTAAAACATCTTGAAGATCGATGTCTCTTTAGACACACGACATCTACACAAAGACCCAGAGAACATATTGCGAGGGACCAATTTTTGCACTGGACAGAGATAAGAGCACGATAATCTAACAGACTTTTCACAGCTTTCATTTTTAACTTCCTAAATTTAAATAAGTTGTTCAGGCTTCTGACATTTAATTCCTTCTGTTTGGGTCCCTGTGGTAATTTTGCATTCAAGCAGTCACGCATGCCCAGGTGTCCTATCTTAAGGTACTTCATCTAAGTGCCTAATTGTAGATATCGGAATATTTCAGTTGTAACCAGTCTGACAGATCCCAAAGAACATGGGATGGAGCCCAAGAACATTGGTGGCTCTATGCATGCCAAAGACAACAATTCTATTGCCAGGAACAGGCTCTGTTTTACCTCTTATTGTACCACTGATAGCTAAAATCAATTTTTCTTTACCTAGACCTAAGATCTGAAGAGGCACCTCTTCAAGCCTGTCTGAAAAAGAGGTGCAACTCTGCCCCTGGGCATACATGTAGGGGTTCATTGTTGTCTCCGTTGGAGGCAAGGTCAGGTGCCAACACTGGCTCAAAGTCCAGTGCCATATGTGTTCGCTTTTGCAACAAAAAGCCGCCACAGCAGCCTGCTGTTCCTGCAAACTGCAGCCCCATCTCTGCCCGCCGGCAGGAAGCTGCACTGTTCGGCAGAATCGCTGTGAGGATCGTGATGCTAAATGAAAACCAAACTGCCGCATAGGGAAACAGTGAACTTCGGGGAATGAAGTGAAACTTTCTCTTCCCTTGTCAAACTAACCCCCTTCTGCTTCATTTCTAGCATGCAGAAAAAGCCTCTCTGGCAATAAACGGAGGTTTCCACCCCGTACGCTGACATAACCCATTACCCAGGGATCCCATCTAATATTCCACACATAGAAATATACCTGGAAAGAGCAAGGTTTTTTTCATGTGAAAGCATAAAATAAAAAATGGTAATGTCAAATACATATTCTTTATACATGCTCCGAAACCAGCAGAGAGTGAAATAAGAATTTAGCAGCAAGGGAACAGCTACAGCTTTAAAGATAAAATCAGTTTCTAGACTGGGTTACTACAAAGGCTTAGCAATTCTTACGTTCCCCCTGCCCTCCACATTAGGCCTTTGGTGAGATGTAGATAGTGAACGGTTCTTTGTTCTGGTTCCTAATTCAGAATGAACTTCAACCATGGTAGATAAAAGAATCATGTTGCAATGGATAAAAGAAGCATGTATATTTCATGAGCATTAGAAAACAGTGTTAATAAGCTGATTTAAGATCAGCCTAGGAAAAGACATACTGGTTTAAGCACAATTAAAACTGATTTCTGTTATCTCTCTCAAGCTCTTGCCCCACTGTAGTGATACTCTCTGCAGCATGAAGCAGGCAGGCACCGGCCGTGGGAGAGGGGTGCCAAGCCATCTTCGGGGACATAGGTCTTCCCTGCATTTTGTCACCCTTGTGCAGATGTTTTAAAGTAGCCAAGACTCTGGGTTAACATTTCTTAATCCAAAATACTCTGATCTGTGGGTTTCAGCAACAGACCTGTTATAAAGACAACCGGGTCCTTGTCTCAAGTCTGTCTGTCAGTGTGGTCGGTCAAATTACTCTTCTTCCACATTGAACTCTGCTGTACCATGAAAAGTAAAAGGTTGTTTTTTTAGCAAGCTCTGAATGGCTTGCATCGTTGTTGCTGATGTTAATAAAGCAGGGATGCGCTCTCTCTGCCTGAAAATGATTTTCAGTGAGAGTTAGACACCGCACACTAATGACAGCACGGGGGGTAAAAGAAAAAATGAACCTGTTGTCCCCAAAAGGACTCTCAGCCACATCAAAGTGTGATGGGGAGGCTGCACGAGAAAAGACCGAGTGGGCTCTTCAGCAGGTATCAGTGACCAGATTTCCTTCAACTTCAATGCTGGTTTCTAACAGTGGAAGGTCTGGCCTTGAGAGGGAGAGAAAGAAAAAAAAACAACACACCAACAAAAAGCAAGAGAGTACTGGTTCTGCAATTGCAGCTTAAAATAATCCCCCACTGTGGCTTTCTGAGGGGAAAAACAGCCACTTGAAATGCTGCTGTCAGTGACAGATAAGAGGAGGGTACACAGTGGAGATAATTCTATCAGCAGATGGGAATGGAGCTTGCTACTCTACCCCATAATGATAGTATCTGATCTGAATGGATTTGTCATTGTCAGAACTTCTGGTTTCAAGCTGAAATGGGTATTTCCAAGTAAAAGCTCAGTGTTATAAAACAGACTGAGCAATCAACTGCATACTCTGAGGGGAAAACAGAAAGAGCACTTCTTCCTGCATTCTTCAGTCAGTCCCTTATCGAAGTCACAAAAACCTTCGGCTTTCCCCCCCTTCCAAGCTGCATGTCATCGCTCAGGTATTTTTACAGGCCTGTCAGATTGCTCCACAATTTGTGATGAAATTAAGTGAAAAGTAAAATTATTGGATAGACTTGACTATAAACCTAATGCATAAAAGCGTGGCTGCGTGGTTTTCACGTGCTGAGTAGCAGTGCCCCAAGATGCAGCCTGCAGCCATTTCAAGACATGCACTTATTATGCAGGATTTGAACTGGAATCGAGGCCATCTCTGTTTTCCACTAGTGAAACCCAAATCACAGCCTGGATTGAAAGCAAGAATCCCCACAGATCCGGAGGCAACAGGGTCTGCTGAACCCCTGCCCATCAGTTACCTTGGGGCGTGCTTCTCCTAGGAGCTGGAAGCCTTCCTTATAGAAGAGTCAAACTCAAATGAGGCTTGGCTCATGGCAGACTTCCACTGGATGCTGTCCTGCTCCTTATAGGATGTTCCCGTGCTCCCAGCCCTGCAGCTGACACTGTTGGGAGCTTTGCCTGACAAATGTTGGAATATTTGGCTCAGTAAGGTCGATCTCATCTATCAGGCAGGCTCCAGCAAAGCCTGGAGCTGCAGCCCAAAGGGCTTGCTTCATCCCAGGCACGCCGGGCTTGTATACCCAAGCATACTTCTCTGTAGCACACCTGCTGACTTGGATGAGACAGTTAACAACACAAAAAACAGAGCAAGAGGCCAAATGGTGCAGCCAGTTAATTAATAACTCCTGCTCCTTAGCTGGCAAGTGCCAAAGCAGCTCCGTGGCTGCCTGCTCTGTCACAGGGAGCAACTCCAGGCTAAGGATGCTATTGCTCCTGAGAGGGCCATGCTCCGCTTTCCAAGAGGGCTCATGTGGGCAGAGAGGGAACCGTCTCAGTGGCACACGAATCACGTGTTCCCCAGCATGAGCAGGGCAACAGCAGCGCAGGGAAACAGCTTTTGTGACACCCTTGTCCCTGCCCTCATTAAAACCAGGAGGTGTCAGGCAGGAGGTGATGCCCTCTCCCTCCGGCTCTAGAGTGACTGGGATGTCCCTGGCCACCTCACCCCGGGCTTCCAGCTGTCTTTGGGCTGCAGTTTACAGGACGGTGTGGTGAGCAGCTGCCCTGTCCTAAGGAAGGCTCCTGCAAACTGCAATCCGGCAAGTGTGGCAGTTGTCCCAGCTTTGGGAAGGACGTAGGTGAGAGAGAGCCCAAAGTGCTCCAGTGAGGACTGTCCCCAGGCAACTGTGTGAAGCATAAAACCAGCCACGTGTTCCCACTGCCACCATCCATGCCACCCTATCACCCCAACAACCATGCAGCCCCGAGCATGCTGATTTTTTTCCTTGCTTTTCTCACAAGACTAAAAGCAATCCCTCCCTCCTCAGCCCAAGGTGGACACCCCCTCTCTGCCTAGCCCTGCTTCGCAATGAATTTCTCCTCCATCTTGTCCTACGAGTCCCAACTTCCTCTTCAAATTTTCTCCAAAAAGTGAAAACCATAATTCAGCACTCTCCCCCGCAGAGAAACATGCCCCGCTTCTGATGAGAAACCACGCAGTTTCATACCTCCTACCCCGACACCCCCCGCCATGCCCTCAGCATCGCTGGAGGGGGGCACCACTGACCGCTCGCCTGCACGGCCCCACGCTCCCCTCCCGGCAGCCGCCGAACGCCGCGCTCCCCTCTGCCCCACGCCACGCGGAAACGCCGACACCGCGCAGGTGCCCTCGTTTTGTGCAGTCTCCAGAGCCACCCCCCTCCACAGCGGTCCAGACCCCGAATCCTGGGGAGGTTTACCCTCAGCGCCTGGGAGCAAACCATCCCCTCCCAGCAGGCAGCCGTTCCCGGCAAAAAACTGCCCCTCGGGAGGAGAGCCCAACCACCGCTGAGGCTGGGGACGTTCAAAAGGCAGATCCAGACCCCACGCCTGGGCTGGCTGTACGGGACAGAAAGGGAAGGTGCTGTTCCAGCAGCCAGCAAACACCTCAGCGAGGAGGTTGTGGGTTTCAGTAACAGTTTGCGAGGCCAGGAACCAGAAATGCTACAGCTGGCGCCTCATGGCTCACCCAAAAGCACCCGGGGAGGGCCGTGTTACCTGGGGGCCACGGGCTGCATGCTGTCCCACAGCCCCCACACTCACCTGAGCCCCCGCCCCAGTGTGGACTCTGTCCCTGCTCCTGCTCGCACCCCGGCACCCGAAGTGTTCGCAGTAAACCTTTGTCCATCATCCTGAAGCCATCGGGACAGCAAGAAAAGGAGCTGGAGAGCACGCTCACACCCAGTTGGGACACCGTCTCTCCCTGGTAAAACCCTCCTCCACCCCACAACTTCCCCTGCTCTTTGCGCGCTGTCTCATCTATGACTAATTTAGATCAAAATCTCCCTACTGCCAGCAACTCATCTGCAGCGTGTGCGTGCGTGTGAGCCGGGGGGAGCCCGCTCACGTGCATGCCGGTACCAAGTAGGGCTACGTACACATTGCTATTAATTGTAATTCAACCTCATCAATGAATCACGGTCCCTGGCTGGGACCGGCGGCGTTCACATCCCCTAACCTACCCTTGCCAAAGTAGACCCGGCCCAACACCACCACTTTCCCCCTGAAAGCAAGTACCAAAAAGCTCTTCTGGCTCAGGCAGACATCCTCCCAAGGGGAGGCAGCTCAAACCCAAGCTGCTTCGGTCCCCCTGAAGCTCAAGGCGCAACGTGAGGTGGGAGGACCGCTTTCTGCATTGCCAGGAACACAGACAACCCCACAGGATTCAGTGTCCCAACCCCTGTGGTCCTCTGGGACCTCCCGGAGGAGAAACGGGAGGTGACCCCTGAGGGACTGATCCTCCCCTGTCCCCAGCCATCCCTTCTGCCAGGCAGGACGGGGAGCTGGCACCTACCGTGGTGAGCCAGCCTGGCCCAAGGCGAGCAGGGCCGGCATGGCGTGGGGCCGGCGTGGCGTGGGGCCGGCGCAGGATGAGCTCAGTGGGGGCACAGCCCAGGCACACAGCTCGTTTTTGAAGGGGCCGCTCCTCCTGCGAGAGGAAGCTGCAAATGGGGAAGATAAGGCTGAGGTTAGATAACAGGAAATGTCTGGATGTGAGTGACAACACGTCCAGGTTGTGAAAGCAGCTCTCCCCATCCTGCCGCTGGGGCGAGAAGGGGCTGGGGGAGGGCAAGCACCTCGCGCCTTCGCCCTCGGCAACCATGTCACCTCAGCTGCCCCGGGCTGCACAGAGCTGGCTGGCGGCCGCCCTCCTCGCACCCGAGCCGAAGGCGGTGCAGGGCAGGTCCCAGGGAAGCTGTGCAAGCAGCCACACCGGCTGCCCCAACTCCGGCCACCTCATGGCCACCCGTCCTGCAGCAGTCAGGCCCTGCTCCGCCAGCTGCGGAGGACCAGAGCAGCCATGGGGAGGGCTGTGGAGGCAGAGAGCGCCAGAAAGGCTTTGGCTCGGGAGACAGGCTCATTCCCATGCTCTGCCCAGAGGGATCCCTTACCCCTCCGGCTGCGTAAGGAGCAGGGCTCTGCTCGCAGGGGAGAGGTGACTCTGCAGCCTGTGCAGGCGGTTTTGCTCCGAAAGGTTCCCCTCAGGGCTCATCTCCCTTTTGAGCACATGGATGAGGGCAGCATGGCTCTGTTCAGAGCTGCTTTCACAACCTGGCTCTGTTCCCCAGCACTCGCGTGGGTGGCAGTGCCTGATGGAAGAGCCGGTGCTGGTCCTCCACTCCCACCACTGCCGGTCCCTCCGACACCCGCCAGTGTCAGCTGAGGTCCCCGTCTCCAGAGCAGCTCGACATCCACAGCGCCCACGCAGAAAACTGAATACCAATGTTTTGTATTGAGTTATAACCAAAGCAAGTTCCGCTGTTTCTCCCCTCCTGTCCTCTCCTGGACCACCCGCAATACGAGGTGCTCCAAGGTGCACACCCCATCATCTTTTTGTGCTATTTCCATCTAACCTGGCTGGGAGCAAGTCAACGCGGCTCTGGAGACAGAGGCCAACGAGCCGTCTGTGTTCAAGCCGGCAGCACAACTAGAGATGCAGAAGCCAAACCTCTTCAAGCAAAAGCAGGAATTTTAGAATGACATTCCTAGTGTCTCTAGGCCAGTACGGTGTACAGCATATTAAGGCCAGGACTCATTAAAAGTATGTCAGTCTGTGTCTGCGCTATAACAAGCACGTTTGCCATCAGCTAGCCATGCCAGTGCGATGGAGACTTTCGGTTCCTTCTCGTAGGACCGGATTTCTCACTCCCAGCACTCAGCTGCTGCCCTTCCATTCCAGTTTTTGCCTCTCGGGCTTTCCTTCCCCAGCCTTCCCACTGCTATCCGGCTCTGAAGCCGAACCCCATGGACATCCTGTAGTGCTTGCTGCCGGGGCCTGCAGTAATACAGCGGGTTTCAGTTATGTTATCAGCACGCTTGGGCTGCAGCCACATATTTTATTGTGTTCCTGCAGCTCTTGTCCAACCCCCAGATCTGGAAAACACTTATGCCTCTGAGTAACTATGCGCACCGAGCTCCCCGGGAGTGCTCACACGCCGCTCCTGAGCCTGTATGTGGACACTTAGTGAGGCCAACCTTCCTGCTGAAAGCAAAGCCTGGCCCTTGTGCCTGAGGGATAGTTAGATAATGAGGAATACAGTTACTGCCCAGTTCCTCTTTCATCTGCCTATGTTTTAAAATATACAATAAAAGAGGAATGGAAAGGTCTGGGTGGTTTTGTTTTGTTTTTACTTTGGTTTTAATTGGAGGAAAGAAGTAGGTTTGTTCATGGAGTTTGCGTAGGTTTTTTCTAGGCTTTCTTTTTCACTCTCTCTTTCTCCCAAAAAGCTCAAAAGGCTTTGAAATGGGTGAACTTACAGGTCAAAGTCTATGGAAAGAAAAAAGGGCAGATGCTTTATTTCCATTCTTTGTGTGGATGCAGCGCAAAGAAAGTGCTGAAAAACAAAATGTTTGGTCACTCTTACTGGAACGTAAGTCAGTGCTGAATTTTAAAAAATCATGAGCGACTGAAAACACCCAAAGCAAAGACCACCACATTTTGTAATTTCTAAAAGCCCAGATGAAAATTCAGATCCCAAATCCTCAGTCCACATCCATCTCTGGCAGAGATCTTCCCAATTATCTTCTCAAACAGCAGCAGCTAACTATGCATCTCCCTTCATTTTCTGCTATATAAACAGAAGATTTGAACTATTCTCTTCTTTTTGCTAGTTTCCACACAAAATTTACAACATGATTGATAAAATTCTGCAACTTATTTCTGATCTTGCTCACATGCTGTTTACATCTATGGGACTCCCTGCACTTTACTGGGACTAGTGCTGATGTACAACAGTGCGGATCAGAATGGATTCAGGCCCCCAGGCAAAGAAACAAACAAACTCAGGACTATGTGTGTGTATATACACAAAATGTATAGACTATTCAAATGCTTTCATTAGGAGAACAGTAGCAGTATGGACACACTCCTCCACAAATTAAATTGCCCTGAATGAACTGCAATGCTCAGAGCAAGACTGGCTTCATCTTCATGGTGCACATCCCCATATTGCTCTAAAGTTAACTGCCACAATGTGCTGCATTTGTTACTCAGGAGGTCAAAGCAGTTAATCAAAATGATCTTTTTTGCCACTGCATCTCAAAAATGAATTGTGAAAAGCATCAAACTCAGATGCCCAAACATAGGGTATTAAATCTGCAGACAGGCTGGTAGGTAAAAATAGCCAAAGGCAAAGGTAAAAAAAGCCAAACCCTGGCCTCCAAACTGCAGCCTCCTGCAGGCCCTTCAGACCTCAGGAGTTTAGGAGACTCTTCACAACTTTGCTGATTTTGTCCTGCTCGTTTTTGTGGCATCTGGCCACACCTGGTTGCAAACCTTGCAAATCTGGGATCTGAGTCACACAGAAAAATGGTCTCTGGCTATTTCATGCTCCCCTTGGGTAGTCACACAAATTATTGATTTTACACATCCAGGGGAAGAAACAGACTAACAAAAAATTACCCAAACAGTAATGAAACAGTGTGAAACAAAGCAAGACCCTTGCACACTCAACAAAAAGGCCTAAGGGCACGTCTGCAAACCTCCTGTTAGAAGCTGAGATTCTTCACTGTCAACCTGCGTTGAATCCCTCGCCTGCACCCCATGGCACTATCCAAACCCACTAGCTTAAAGCTTATTTACGGATGCCAGCATGAGCTTCAGTCAATGAAGACTTTCTAGCAAACATGCCACCACAAACCCGAGCCTCATGAAGAGGGACAGCGGGAGATCAAGTGTCTCCCTCCAGCCAGGACCCCCTGCTTTGCACTGCACCTAATTGCTGCATGGTCCTATAGGCCAATATTGATGTCCCAGGTGGATGTTTCGCAGCAAAGCTGATTTCCTCTATAGTTCGCAAATGTCACCACACTACCCCGCTCTGTGCAATAGCCTTGAAATTGCACTCAACGTTTCCTAATCAAGCTAGTTTTTTCAGCACGTTTGCAGCATGCAGCTCTGTGGCTTGCTCTGGGAAGAGGAAGAAAGGAGGCAGAGAAGCTGGGGGGATTACAGACCGCCAGCAAATACTGTCTCAGAGGTTTCTGCATACTGTTCCCCAGACCACAAAATTTTCTTGGAAAACAACTTGAAAAAAAGTGGCTAAAAATGAGTCACACAGTCCGTTTGATGAGCATGCAGCAAGTTCTCTCACACCGTAGTTTCAAGTTCTTGTAGTTTTTACCTGCCACGGAGTAAGGCACAAAGGATTAGAAGGTTTTTACTGGACACAGACAAATTTGGGCTCATTCTACAATTGCACTCTGCACTCATTAATCCATACCAGCTTAGCCAAGGCCAAATGAATGCAGTTTGCTCCATGGGTCAGCATACCTTCACAGAATGCCAGGAGATTTTTTTCCTTGGGTGAGTTCCTTGCACAAATATCTTCAAAACCAACATACCCCTCTTGATGAACGAATTGAAGCTCTGTGTTACCAAGTCAAGCCTGATGCCAGTCATCAGTGACTGTCTGTCATTTCAGTTTGCTCAGTCAACCCAGTTCTGCCATGCAGCAGCATCCAGAATTGAGGTCATTGGTTTTGGAGCCACCGTATGAAGAGATGCAAATACAAACTGTTCATAAATCAGCCTCAAAAATACCAAACCACTCTCCCTCAGGTTATTGTCCCAGGTGAACAATACTATTTACTCCTACATTGGCAAACAGTTTTAAGTATCATTTTCAAATTATTTTCCTCCATCCTTGGGTCTTGGAGAGCTTTCAGATTTAATCTTGAAGAGCCACTTCCTACTGGATTTTCTCCTGAGCTGCCTCTGTGAACAGCAGTTGCTGACTTGCCCTGCAGCACGGTGTCAGTGGCCCGGGCTCTGAAGAAGCCAACAGCAAATCCTCCAGCAGTCAGCTCTAAAGACTGCCCTTGGCAATTTGTCCAGATGTTGATCAACTCTGACACTTCTCCGCATTACAGGTACTGTTTGGGCGAAGCTGAGGGGTCCAGTGTGATCCTAGCATGAACGCACGCAGGGGGAAAACAGTACAAAGAAGGTCTTTCACGTGGGTGACCATAGTGGAGTGAGGGGAGGGGAGGAGGAAATGGGAGACCAGGAGCAGTCCTGAGTCTTACATCTGGAAGCACTCATGCTTCTGGATTCTCCAGGGAGCAAGATGGGGTGAGTGTTGTCACGGTTCCTTCCCTCCAGAAGATGGTTGATGAAGCCACAGCTTAGCTCTAGGCACTAAAAAAACCTACAACAATGCAGGAAAAAATGATAACTATTCCTTGAAGTCTGAACTGTGCACGACGGAGGAACTCATTGGGGAGATCTTCCCGCAGCCCTGGCCTTTAACCTCTGCAGCTGGGGAGGAATCTCTTCAGCCAGCAAGCTAGGTCAGAGAAATTGCCTCCTCACCACCAGTCTGCCTGTGCTCATAAGACTTCATCACTAGTCTGCCTGCTTGCTAGTTCCTTCAGCAAAATGCGCGCTTGGCTGAACCCTGCCCCCCTGGCTAACCTGGGCTTTGAGTTGCATGAACACCTTGTTTCCATTGCCATTCTTTACCTCATTCAGAAAAGAAAAAACAAATCAACACACCGCGTGGACCTTCCAGTTCTGCTGCAAGCAATACCTCCCTCCCCTCCTGCCCTCTTTTCAGGGTGGTGCACAGCAGTGAGAGTCAGAGGCTGGACTCCGGCAAATGGAGGATATTTCTGTTCATGGTTGATTGTGCATTTGTCACTTTTGTTTTAGACCTCTGGTTAAGAAAAAAAAGAGCGTGAGGGAAAAGGAAAGACACAAACTAGGAGGTTCAAAGCTGTTTTTCAGATGGACAGTGACAGATAAAGAAACCCCACTAACTGTCACAGCCATTGAATGACCCAAAAGACATCCTGTACAGCACATGCTATTAATAATAATGGTATAGAATGAGTAATAGTAATGTTAATATTGTAATTCTAAAGAAGCAGAAAAACAGCACCAGCCAGAGGTCAAGTGGGTTCAGGTAGCTTGGGTTCATTCTTATTCCATCTTAATCAGTACATCCAGATTTTTATATGAATAGAGGAAAACCAGACTTCCGTTTGTTTTCCCCAAGTCTGCCATCCCTGTTCAGTCAAGACCAGTTCTCTGTTCACAGGTTCTAAGTAAGAATCACAACCTTGCCTAGAGGTTTTGTCTCAAAATAAGCTCATATTGCAGCCATCTATCTCCTTAATTCCAGCACATCATTGAGAAATAAAGCTGTATTTTCCCATATTGACTCTCTCAAAAGACTACCTGTTCTCTTGCAGTAATCTTGTTATGTGACTGGGGAAAGATTAAAGCCTTACTTTGAGTGTGAAAGATTGATAGACTTTATCTCTTAAAGAAATTAGGAGCTATGGAGCTGCACGTTATTCACTGCTGATGTCAATACAGTTACTCCATACATATTATCCCTGAGAACAGAATCCAGCCCTGGCATACTGGAAAGACAGCCATGGATTCCCTTTTTTTTTTTTTTTTAAACATCAAAGTTTCATTTAAGTTGTCAAAAAGGCAGGATTGTGCTGATTCTTTTTCCACAGCCAACGAAGGCAGGGAGAGATTGTGCTTCTGATAATAATCATTGTCTTTTACTGAACACGCTAAACTACTTTTCTCTGCATATTACTTTCAGAAAACAAGTATTAGCCAAGTTTCTCTGTTGCGAGTTTCTGGAGATCTTGTCAAATGAACATTCTGGATACAAAGCACTGCTGATTACTACATGGCAGAGCAAGCAAAGGCCTATGTTAACCACGCACACTCTTGCTCTGAGACTACAGTCTCTGAACTATACCAGGCTCTCTCCTGCATGGGAATGCACCAGAAAAAGCAGCTTTGCAGAGTGGTCTTCTAAGGTGGTCATTTCAGACTGCTCCTCTCCAGTTGCTTAAGGGGCCATTGCTGGCAAAAGCAATTGGGAAAGGCAGGGAAGAAAAACACATCAGGCCTTTTAAGCTCAGAGATACCACTTCTGAAAGGCTCCTGAGTCACAGATAACTGGAGACAGGGACTGCACTAGAGAGATACCCATTGCCCTGTTCTTCCACGCTTCCCTTGGCATCTGCTGCTGGTGAACCCCAAGTGATAGGGTGCCGGCTTGGCCGGCGCCTTGTCTGACCCTCGGCAGATGTTCTGCTCTTCGGTTAAGCCTTAGAAACAACTGCAGAAACAACATGGGACCAACAGTACCAGGAATACCTACAATACCAAAATGGTGTGTTTATCAGTCCTGCTCTCCCACAGGCAGCCACCACAGCGTCACCAAGATGTTAGCATTTGCTCTTCTCGGACCCTTCACTTTGGGCTTCCGGGAGGAGGCAGATGTGTAGCTTATCACTCACCCCACTTTTAGCACACAGAGGGCATTTCAACACTGCTGCCTTTGCTTGCAGAGTCATTGTCCTAGGGAAGTATGTGACCACTAGGCTCCAGATCGCAGCTAGCGCGCTGTGTTGCTCAACAGTGACAGTTGGGTTTACATCAGCCATCATCCTCTGTGGCAATGAAGTGCTTCCCCAAGACCAGAGCTGCTCTTCAGCTGCAGAAACCATTGTAACAGAACAAAAGGGGGTTTTGCTGTACAACGTACAGACTGACCTCTCAGTCCATGAGGTATCACACTGCTGGGCCTCCCTTTAACCATTGCATTGTCCTCTCCTGTTTGGACACAGAAGATCTTTGCAGCTCTTGTCCCCCAAACCCACCTCTCATAGCAGGATCACCTGCTTCATCTTCACAATGCGACAAGAAAAGCTCAAAGGTACAACTGGGTTGGTGCAATTGCCAGCAAGTTTTGTAAAAGTGGGAGCCCTGTTTTTCATAAGCATTGCCTTGGCTTCCTGCAATGTGTCTCACCCTTCCCAAGAGGAAAACTAGGCTTTGAAAAAAGATCGCAGTCCTCATAACCTGGGCAGCCCTTTCTCTTCTTCTGAGACTCTTAAGAGAGTATTCATTAAATCATATGCCTCCACGCTATAGCTGAACTGGGATGGACCCACCAAACAGACCAGAATATCTCCAACACCCAGTATCTATTTCCAGTACGTCTTCCCTTGTGCAATGGAGCTCTTGGGACATTCCAGAGCATTTTCCACTCCAGTGAAATTCCATCAGAACACCTCTTCCCACTGCAATGCTTCACACGATACTGCCCAGAGCACAGATATAGGCTGAAATGCCAACATGTAGCAATTGGGGATTTCTCCCCTTTTCTCAGAGCAGCTGAGTTGCTTGACATCAGGTATGAATCAGACTCCTTCAGGCAAGAACATGGGAAAATAAAAAAGGGAAGAGTCTTTATTGAACCTGATGGCTTAATCTTATCCCAGGATGCGAATGCCAATGAGCTTTGAAAACCATCAGTCTGAAGAGTTCAAGTATATAAACAATCTCCTTTCAAAGCAGCTTATGGAACATTGCACAAATCCAACAAGGCACATAAAAAGTGTATTTTAAGCAGCGCCTCAGCCTTATCCAGACAGTGAACTTACACACTTGGCACCACGAGAGACAACAAATTGCCCATCAGAGCACATTGCCTGAGCAAGGTATTAGCATCACAACACTGATTATCCCGCTGAGCAGGTTAAAACGCCAGCAGGCAACCAGACAGGCGGTCTACAGGCTGCCTGCAGGGCAGATCGGAGGTCTTGATAGGGTCAGGGCTGTTCTCAGGGCTTCCTGTCAAAGGTTGAGTAAATATGAATGTTGAATCTTAAAACTGGAGCAGACAGGGTAACTTTGTGAAGCAGGGTAATTTTTCTAAGCAGGTAAATTTCTAGCCTGATGGGTAGGCTCTGCGGATGTGGAGCTCTCAAGCAAGGACAAAGCTGCTCTTGCAGTGTTGTATAGGGGGAACCTCAGCACAGAATTCAGCAGGGCCCAGGCACAGGCATGAATATTTTAAAAACTGTTCTGCGGTGTATCACTTCTGTATGTTATGTTGTCCTGGTTTGAGCGACACAGGACTAATTTCTTTTCTAATACTTGGGAAAACTGCACTTTTAGAAGACTCCAGTGTCTGAATTTGTGAAAATATTTACTTTTCAGCCAGCTATGGTGTGTGGGCCTCAAGGTCTCAGTGTTTTCGAGCTTGCCAGGTGCAGGGATGAGGAGGAGCGAGACCCGGGCACTTGACCCAAGCTGGCCAACAGGATTATTTCATACCATCAATGTCACATTCACTATAAATTAGAAAGTTTGCTGCGAAGTTCTCTCTCTCCCTTGATGGCTGCCATCCTGAGAATTTTGTGCCCTGGTGTGGGACTCCTGAGGCCTTCCCTTCCTCCTGAAGCCATAGCGCTCGCAGTGTCCCACATTTGCTGTCCACTGCTGGGAGTGCACAGCTTCCTACTGATATAATTGGCTGAGTATAATCTTTGCATATTCTGTATTGGTGTCAGGATCAGTATCGGTTCTTTAGTGCTGTTAATGTTAATTATCTAATCTTATTCTATTAAATCTGTTTATATTTTAGCTCCCGGGTTTCCTTGTTTTTCCCGATTCCCTTTCCCAGGTAGGGAGGGGTCATCGGGTGATAGGATGATTGTCTAAATGACAACAAATTGTTATGGGACTTTCAAACCATAACATATGTTAAGGTTTTCCTAAGGATTTGCAACTTTTTAGTAGACACAAACCCAAATTTAGGGTAACTGATGCAAGGAAGGGGAAAGAAACATGGCAGGAACACACTTTGCATAAAAACCCACTGCTCTGTGCTCACATTGCTCTAGCCTCCTCTAGGATGGCGTTTGCATTGTCCTCCTTCCCTCTCCACACCCAAACCAATCTGCACACTGCACATCCAGGTAACGTAGCTGTTAAAACACACAGGGTCCTCAACAGCCCGTCTTTAGCTGTGACTTTGCTCTTAGAGAGGGTCAGTAGAAGCCCTGAGGAAAAGCACACACACTTCAGCCAAGACCAGAGAGCATGGAGAAGTGGCCAGACCTGACCAGAACCCCCAAAACAGCTGGGGGAGCAGAGGCCCAAAGAAAGCACGTTCCTTGAAAGCTGGAGAGAGAGTTTGAAACGAGCGGATCCCTCTCCAAGGGCTCAGCCTCCGTGCCCAGCTCCTGCAGGGCTCCCTCTTGCTCCAAGCGTTATCCCTATATCCTCGCGGCGGAGGCAAATGGCTTCGGTGGCAGGAGGGGAGAGTCACACCGGGCACAGAGAGACTCCAGCGGTTCGGGGATAAACGGGCACTGCAGCCGCTCCCCGGGCCCGGAGAGCCGCAGCGCCGGACTCCCCCATCCCCAAAGGGGGGCCCGGGGCACTGAGCCCCGGAGCGCGGAGGGCACCGACAGCCCGGAGCGTTCACCGGCCGTGCCGGCCCCGTCCTCCCTCCCGCCGCCGCCGGGTGTCGCCGCCGCTCCGCTCCCCGGGCCCCGCCGTCTGTGCGGCTGTGCCGGTGCCGTTTCCAGCTCTGGAAGAGCTCCTGCCCTCCCCCCCCAACCTCGGCTCCGCCTGTGCCAGAGGGCGGCTGCCGAAGCCGGGGCAGGGGAGCCGGTCTGCGCTCCCCCCTCTGCCCGGCAGGCCCGCCGGAGGGATCCCGGGTTGCCCTCGCTGCTTCCCCGACGGCCCGATCGTTGGCAGGGACCCGGTTTCCATGACGGGTGGTGCTGTGGAAACTGCATGGGAACATTCTTTGCGATCCTAGGCTTACAATCTCTCCAGGGAAAGAGCTGCTGGCCAGAAAAATACAAGGAGGACTTTTCAGTCTGGGGGCTGGATTTTATTTTTAAAGTCCATGTAAAAATAATGCAAATAAAGCTATGTGCCTGCTTGTGGGCCCAGAAGACGGAGCGGTGGAGCAGGAGCAGAGACATTTTCCCAGGCAGCTTCAAGCAGTCCTGCTGAATGACTGCAACTGAAGTCAAAGCGGCACTACTGAATTCTTTGCCCTGGGAATCGCCTTCCTACCAGCTAAAATGTGACCTCTGGTATCATTATGTCAGCTACAGCAGGACCCGATTAAGAAAAGAAAACATAGAAGGGTCTGCTAATTACAGTAATCGTACAGAACCTGGTTCTTGTCAACCTCCAAACCAAGCAATGAACAAAACCATCACAGCCGCTGCCTGCCTCATCCCTCCTCATCCCAGCACTTCTCCCTAAAGCACAATGTGCTTTCAGAGCCCATCAGCAGCAGTATTCCCTGGGAGTGTGTGTGAGCAGAGGTGCCGGTGCTGGGTCTGATGCCCGCTCACAGAGCACATTGTGTGTCCGCACGGGATTGCCTTCTTGTTGAGCTTCTGTCGCCTCACTGAGCCACTGTACAGAGGCGAGCAGGGGGTGGCTTTCCCAGGCAGGCAAGCAGCGACTGCCTCCCTCAGCAGAAAAGTAGGGACACCAAGAAAGCAAACTTGCACAAAAATAACCGACAGTTCACTTCTGCAAGCACTGTCTCCGGTTCACCTTGGCAGGAGTAATGAATTACTTTCTTTAAGGTCTGGAGACAGAGAAATTGGGACAGCAGTAGGGGAGAAAAGAGAAACATTTCTGCTTCTTCCAGAGAACAGGTAAATGTAGGCAGTGCATCCAGGGAAAGCAACCAGAGGTGGTCTTGCCTTATCAGCTTCTTGCTTAAACCCTTCCATGCTGCCACCTTTTATGTCCCTTATGGCATAAGGCCAGTGAGGCAGCCTTGCAGAGGTCCAACAATGAACAGGAATACAGATACCAGGAGGTCAGGGCTTTCTCTGACTCATTCTCCAGCCCTGTTTTCAGCCATGTGTGTTCTTAATGGCAATTATAAGTGAAAATCTTTCTCAAGCCTACAGCTGCCTGTCATACCCCAAATATTTAGAATACCTGTCCTCAACAGGACTGTAGCACCCTCTCCTGCACGTCCCACCTCCAAACCTCCATCTGTTATGCTACCTGATTGGAAGCAGGCAGTTTTAATTGACTGTAATACTATCACTGGACAGACCCACAATGTGGATTCATTGTCATATTGGACTTTATACCTTGAAAGCAATGTCTTCCTCTTGCTCTTAGCAGTTCATCCCTCTTGTGTTTCAAACACTTCAAGGCAGGGGTGGTATTTATCACAATCACTCTGCTGAACTGTGATGCAATACAATCATATTTTCATATATATTTGTATGAGAGGTCAGGGCCTTACTCTACCAGAGCCTATAAACAGAGAGGAAGGCGGTGATCTCTGCCCCAGAGGACATGCAAACTATGGAGCACAGACGAAACTGAGAAGGCAGCAATCACTGTGACTGAAGTACCGGGAGCCGGATCACATGAGTGATGCTCGAGTTCAACCCCTGAACTGTTGATGACAGCCCCAGGCCTCCATGGCAAAGTGCATCTTAAATAAGCTGATGATTTTTAATTGCTCAGCTCCCAATTAACACACCTAAAACTTCTTACTCCTACTGTTGCCACAGTCTGATGCCAGGCACCTAATTTAACTTCCCAAGCTAAGAGCCTAGCTCCTTTGCTAGGCACATCATTGACATAGAAACATAGATCACATTTTGCCTAGAAGTGCCTCCAGAAGATGCACCATAACTGCTGCCTATCCTGAGTTGGCCTCTGGAAAGACCTTCCCTCCTGCCACAGAGAGAGAAAGACCACAGAGAGAGTTGAGACTTCCAACTTTGGCTCCACTGGACATGCTTGCATTACATGGTTTAACTACTCTCCTTCTGATTCCTCTTTAGAAGGTTCCAAACTGCCCATATCATATTTGTGTGGCTCCTTCTTGGGCCCCTTTGGGAGTTCATGCAAAACTTCGAGAATTATACTTTGTGTGAGGTCCAAAGGTGATCTGCACTCCTCATCACTGCCTTAACGGAAGACACATGCAGGAATTCCTACATGATTTTTACACCCCAAGACGTGGAGATGCACACTCAACCTTCCCAACTTACATCAGGGGTCAGAGGCAAGTGAGAGCAAATAGACAACCTTCACAAGGACAGGTACAGGATCCAGTCTGCAGTGGCAAAGCAGACTTTCAGCATCCAGAGGCAGAGCAGCTTTGTCTGTCAAGGCACAGAAATCAGCTCTACCATCTTTCCCCCGCTGGCATGGCTTTGCATCCTTCAGCCTGACCCTTGCAAAGGTCCTCCTCACTATCTGGCAGTTACAGTCCCACAAGTTTTGCAGGTGTTTCCAGTTGGGATGAGCACTGTAACAAGCTTTATGCTACTAATGCCTTGAGACAGAGGAAACTTGAGGAACAAAAGGGATAAGTGAGTGAAAGACCACGCCATGCAGCCAGCACTGGGTGTGCGGATGCAGCGTCAGCTGCGGTGCCAGTGAGTACTCACCGCTGGAATGTCCCGCAGGAAAGGGGCCGGTGGCAGCGCCAGGGCCGAGAGGATGTGAAACAAGGTGAGGAACTGAGCTGACCCACAGGCTGCTGGCATCCTGAGAAAGGGGAGCCAGGCCCAGGAGAGAGCAGTGCTCGCATTTGGCCCTATAAGTAAGTGCAAACAGGTGGGTTTGGCTGGGCTGCGGAGAGTGACGGCAGCTGCAAACCACACTGGAGCAGGGGCAAAAAAAGGGATGTTATTACTCTGCGAGGACACCTGAGCTGAATCATCAAGAGTATCCGCACTTCACAGTGGGGATCAGAGTTCCCATGAGCGTGTGGGGAGGGAGAGCAAAGGATAATGCAGACAAAATGGCAGTGCCATTCTGTAAGCTGCACGGCCGTACTGATGTGCCTCACTCCTGCTGCAGACCTGGAGCTCCCCTGCTGATCTGTGCGGGGCTCTGGCTCCCATTCCTGGGGTCCCACAAGCTTTCCTGGTTGTAGCTATCCAGAGGTCATTCATTCCCTCTGAGCAGCTCCCAAGTCACACTGTCAATGGTGAAGTTTGTCAATGAAAATGTGGTTTGCAATGTCATTTTCTCAGGGACTGAAACATTTTGTTTCTCTATTCAGGGCCACATTTTTTCACTTTAATCAATCTTTTGAAGATCAATAAAAATATATATGCACATGGAGTGGGGCATGGTCCTCTTCAAATTTCCTTTCATTTATTTGATAAAGTGAAAGGGTTCTCCAGTTTCTTTCCATATGTAACATTTTTCATTTGCAAAAACACTGGAAGAATAAAATAAATGCATATTTCAGATACTTTTTTCTTTCAGCTATTGATTCTTAGCCTTTTGCATCATGTTCCCACGAGAAAAGTAAAAAACATTTCTTACTTCACATGACCTGAGAGTTTGGGTTTTTTTGTCTTTTAAACCTTTTCTCACTTTATATAGACACACACACACTGTGACCGTAGCTTGCAAGCAAGTTTGTCTTCCCCTGTTTTTTTAGTTCACATAAAAAAGATTGGAAGCATTTAACTTCTGGCAAAATCCTGGCTTCAGCATCTTTCTTGAGCTTGCCACATGCTGAAAACATTTGACCGTTTACATCGTACCTCCCCTAGACCTGTCACTTTTGGGGGGTACCTGCTAGGCAGAACTGGCCATCGGCCTCGGTGTTATTGCGCAGCTCTCCTCTCCCTCCCTCTCTGCAGCGCAGCAGAGAGACACGGGGACTGAGGCAGATGTTGTCTCTGAAAGGGGCTTGAGTCCTCCAGGACCCGACAGGCGGGAGACAGGGCAGGAGCTGTGGGGGCCGTGGGAGCTGCTGCCGGGGCGGCTGTGGCAGCCCCGCCAGCACTGCCCAGAGCCCAGTCTGGGGCCACTGCCACCAGCAGGCTGTTCTCCTGCCCGTCCAGTTAGAAAGGAGGTCCTGGGGACCATCACGGTGAAAACTCTTTCTGGCAGGGAGAACTTGAAAGACAAACGCCCCTAAAACCTTCTGCATTACAGCTGTATGTATTATGTATTAGCAAAAAGAGTCCGATAAGGTCCAGTAAAAGCTGAAGTGGCACAATGGGACTGCTTCCCATTTTCTTTCATTCCTGGCTGGCCCTTATCAGGCTCTAAAGGAGAGTTTTTCTTCCAAAACATAAGCCTCCTCCCTCCTAACCTGTAGCCCGTAGTGCAGTGCAGCAGTGCCGGGGGGAGCCCCGGATCGCACAGGGCAGAGCGGTCAGCCTGGGTGCCCGCAGTCGGACACGGTCGGGCTGGCGCAGCCCGGCACTGATGGGCGGGAGGCGATGTGCCGACCATCGCACCTCCCAGCCGGGAGAAGAGGAAGGGAAGGCAGCACCTTCCCACACAGCAGTCGCCTGTGGCCACCGCACAGGGCTGCTCGCGCAGAGCGGGGCACGGCCCTTCCCCATCACGTTGCTTTCACCAGGACCAAACACAGTTTCGGCGAGGAGCACCCAGCTCTGCCGACGCCACTCAACAGAACAGGCCATTTCCTGAGCCCTGGGGTCAAACAGCATGGATTTGGTTGTGTCCACATTATGAAGTCCTTGGTCTCCAGCATGTGGAGGCCTTGTGGTCCTAAGGCATAAGCCTTAATTTTTCATGTGGCTTTTTTTTTAGTTCAAAGCACATGGAAGAACACACATCCTGTGCTGCAATCCATCAGAGCAGTATTTTCATAGCATGAAACTGTACTCTTGCCCATGCTGCCTATTGGCAGTGGTTCCTGATTTACGATATTGTCCAAACAATGTTCAGGCATCATTTTGGAGAGTGCTATTAGCAGAGGCTAAAATAGTGCCAGGGTGTGAGCTAATAATTAAGCAGGACAGATGATGACTGGTCCAGTGCTTAAGCTCTCAAGCTGGCAATGTTTTGTTCAGCAGCATAGACATAGCCTGGGAATCAACTGAAGCTAGAAGGACGTGATCAGGGAAGTATGTAGTTTATACACTGCTCTGCCAACTAGGACATCCCAGAGCATCAGGAAACCTCGGGCCTTCCTACACTGCTCTTTGTTTCTTCTTTTTCAATGACCATCAGCTGCTATACTATGATTCAAGCACTGTAATATTTATATCCTTGTCTAAAGCATCACAAAATTAGTTCTACTATGAAGGTTGTTTTGATACAAAAGAGCAAGAACATGAGTGATGAAGTATTGCACACGGTGTGGGGGTTCAGGCAGGAACGGGATGCGGTGGACGTGCGAGGTCTGTGCAGCAAGCAGAGCGCTGCCACCTGGAAAGCACAAGCAGGCTTTTCTCTAAGGAGAGGGACATCATTCGAGCATCACGGGTAGCGTTGGTGGTGTCATGCTCAGGTAATGTGGATGCTAATGCAACAGGGATCAGGGCTGCATGCAATGATGAAGGTTTTGAAGGGCTGCCTTGGTTGTTGCTCTTCAAATGCCTAGTAAGCTACTTTACTCCCACTATTAATAGGGAAAAAAAATACCATGGGAACAGTATTGGGATTGGGAAGGAATCATTGCTGATTATTCCTAAAATCCAGGGTGGTCCACACTTGGTGGAAAAGTAGTTAAAAACATTTCAGGGTCATTAAGCTAAAAGAAAAAGCATTTAAGAACAAAGACTTCTAATGTGTTTTGGAGGACATAAGAATCTTTTGAGCAGCTCATTTTCTTCTCTTGCGCGCAGCAGGAATTACTCATAGTCAGTAATGTATTCAGTACAGTTCACCCTCTGCATGTTTTCTGTTCTGACACTCCCCCCCCTTATTTTCTCTATTTGACTCACTATTTGAAACTATTTGCTTGTTCCAGTCTGGGAACACATCCTCTTTGTGCAGCCACTTCACAGGCAGCTCCCAGCTCAGATGCACCAGTCAGAACCTGATCTCGCCAGTGAATACACCTGGCTCATATGGGGTGAGTCTCTTCCCAATGAGATGGCCATTACCAAGGGACTGCCTTTTCTGCTGCCATTCCCTAGTTCATAATTTGTTCTCAGCAACCTTCGACGTTAGTTCATGTTTTCTTAAATATTTCTACATCACTTCTTCCAGGGACTGTTTGTGGAAAGTGAGGGCACAAGAAAATCAAACTCTATTTTATTTTCAAAAAGGGAGACTACAAAGAGATGTCTGCCCTCAGTGGCATCTGTTTCAAGCCTCACATCTGGGGGGGGAAGATTCATATGAGTGGAAAGGCACTTTGGCCCAGCGTAAGTTGGTTCCCTGCAGCACATTCCCGAGCTGCTTACCAAGCTCAGAGTAACATGATTTAAGTGGGAGGCCTTCCATCCTCTCACCTTGGGAAATGCTGCCAAGGTTTTACAGATCTTGCTGCTAGGAAATTTTTCTAACTGGGTTTCAATCTTAACTGTCCTTTTGCACAGTTTCATCCCATTGGTTTCAGATAGAGACTAAAATTAAAAAGAACGACATGAAACGAAGCCAAGGGAAATGCGTTAAGTCATTTTTGCAGAGCACATTGAGAGAACAGGACAAAACGTCCTTGGGAGGACGAAGAAATTGATCGTTAATAATATATGTCATGGTGCAGACACCAAAGAAGTTTTACAACTGCTGTGAAGTCAGTGTGTGTTAACCTTGTAGCGCAGACCTGCAAAGTGAGCGCAGGCATCAGGGGAGCTCAAGGTACGAGATTACAGGGGGTGTGTCTAGATCTTGCGGAGCACTGAACAGCCCTGAGTCCTGCCACCGCACAGTCAGAAGGTCTTCTCCAGCCCTGGGCACCCCCACGGGAGCCTTCTGGACCTGCTGGTTTGCTGGATGCACACAGCAAATGGGCAACTTCTAGGAGCAGAGCTCAAATTTAAGAAAAGTGTATTAATCTGACTCTGAGTGTCCGACAAACTTTGTTTAATTGTATGAGAGAGTTGAACAGTATAGAGGGAATTGTAGTGGTCACTTCATCAAAATAGAAAATGGAAAATTCTAAACCCTGGGTAGAAGATCTGAGTCCAGCAACCTCTGACAGTAGCTGTGATCACCCCACATACATTTGGCAAACAAAAGAGTTTCAGAGGGATTTTATCTTTCCTCCTTTTTTTAATAATCAAGTTCAGATGAGAGTCATGCTGCGGATGGAAGGAACAGTCCAGGTCAGCAGACCCCAGTATCCGTCAGGAGAGAGAGATAAGAAGATGGATAAAGAGGAGAGATTTGACCAGGGTGATGAAAGATGACAAAAACGTGAATGCCAAAACTCAACAAGGACAAATTAAATAAAGTGGGGATTTCTCAGTGAGTGGAGCAGCAGCAAAGCAAAGTCTAAACATGCCGGGACATTGGGCCAGTCCCGAACTCCGAACCATCTGAATCACTGTCGGTGGTTTTCCTTTGACGGCTTCAGCTGCCAAGGGGAAAAATTGGGCAGCAATTGCAGATGAGGAGATCCAGATACCCTCACAGCAGGTACAGCACAGATGGCTACGAGCTCAGTATCTTTTAGGTAACACATTGGAGTCCTAATGGCAGCAACATGTATAACAAATGAGGTCACCAGGACTAATATTATTACAACAAATTCCACAGGAATTAATCACGTTTGAGCCATAACGATAACAGAATGTTGGTTAGCAAATTATCTCTCAAGCCTCCCATCCCTCTGGCACTTGCTTGTAGGCCAGTTTCTCAGGATGCGGCATGGACTGTTTTCTTTCAAAAGAAAGCTAGCTTTTATTTCAAAAAAAAGCAGACTCATTTAATCTGATTGAGGTTTATTCTCAGGTAGGTCAGGTTTTCGTAGTGTGAGCCGTTCCAAAACTGCAGTATGATATATTTTTGTAAGATTTTGTGTTGGTTTTTTTTTTCCTCCTTTCTACACAAAATACTGTCAGGACCCTGGGAAAGTTCCCCCATCAGCCTTCTGGCTTTGAGATAAATGTAATCTCTTTATAAAAACACACACTTACAAAGCTTACACCAGCCTAGTGCTGGATGTAGCACTCGCCATAAATCATACCACTTCACTGCCATACCAAGTCTAAAACACAATGAAAGAAACATCTTGGTGAATGTCCATCTTAATTTTTGTTCTTCAACAGCAGGATACCGAAGTGAAAGGTTTTTATTAATCCTTGCACCAAAAAAAGCTTGTGGGATCTCCAGATAAATGTTTTCTTGAATTAATATACCACGTAGATCAACATACATCAATAAACAGAAACTCTTATGACCATGAGAGGGAAAACTCATACAGGCGGAGCTGCTCGTGTGCATGAGATCGGTAGGTCTGGTAACGGCACTGACTTCCAGCGTGCCCATCCTCCCTGGTGCTGGATGGCTGACAGGATTTTACCAAAGGAATGAGAGAAATGAAACAAAGAGAAAGAGAACTTTGACCAAACTCCTGGAAATCAGACCAGTTGTTAGCCAAATCGTACATCACAACAAAGGTTAAAGTCAGGTTAGTGGCAGTGGGTTATCCGTGGGCTATTTTTCTCAATCTGGTTATCCCAGAATAGCTGCTGTGCTTCGGTTTCCAATACAAAAGCTGTCTCTGTTGCTCACATGGAGTAAGCAGGAAACCAGCAGGAAAGAGTGAAGATTCCACAAAAATTCCGCCTTTTCCTGTATTACTGGCTGTGCTGATGCTTTCTCTGCTCAGCTCTTGTTTGACTCCTGGGCACCCATCCAGATTCACCCTCTGGCAGGAGACAAAAAGTGCCGTTCATAGACTGAAAATTGGAGCTTCAGTCTTGAGAGACCATTTGGCTGACAGATGTTTCTGCTCGTCTGTCTCCATCACTATTTTTTTCTCCTACTAACTTCTGTCCTAGGAAGTGCGTGGCACTAGTGCAAAGAACGGAGGGGGGAAACCCACAAAAAATAAAAACATTTTAAAAGCCTTGGGACATGAATTCTTAATCAAACACTGTAGGTCTGGTTATGGCTGGAGGGGTGCGTCTGTACCTCTGGGTCTGGGTGGGAGTCTGCCTGCAATGAATATTTCATGCAAATCAAAGGGCAGATGTTACACAATGTCTCTCAACTTCCATTTCACAGAACAGGGAGCGTCAGCAGTCCAACAGTTCGCAGAAATGTCACCTTACAAAATTTGCAAAGTTGAGGCCCAGTCCCGCAATGAGCAGGGACACCTCTGCGTGCAGAGCTTGCTGTCGGTGTCAAGGCCTTTGAATTAAGACCAGCAAGATTTGTGAGGGATGTGTTAGAGCAGGAGGTCAGTAAAGTACTGGGTAAAGCTCCTGAGGAATTCGGCTTTCTTAATTCCTTGAGTGGATCAGATGTCATCTTATTTTTGCCCCTGCCAGTGGGTCCCCAATGGATTACACTAGCCCATAAAAAGGGAGCACAAAGCTCAGTACGTTTTGTCTTTCGAAACCACCTTCACACACACCCTCACAAAACCACCTCACACCCTGACAGCTCTTTGGCTCCTTTTCTACACCCGGTGACAGATGTTAGCACGCATCCTCTTGTGGGCTGTGTCCCCTGTCCTCCACCACTTCTCTTCTCCCTGCATCTAACCAAGTCCACCCTCCTGGAGGAAAGACTGGCCGTATCACTGCTGTGATCAAGGGAGCTACTCACGAGGGATGTGAAATAACTCCTGAGCTGTGCTTATAAAGAAGCTAAGGAGCAGAGGCGGTGTGCTGATAACAAAGGTGTGCCCCTTGCAATCCTGTGCTGGGATAAGCATATCAATACGTGATATTTTACTTCCTCCGGAAGACTTTTGACTGCAGCTACGGCTTTGATGCAGTCCATGGCCTGGTCAAGTTGAGACGAAGTCAGCATAACCAGCCAATATCTGCTTGACTGATTATATAAACTAGATGAGTGTTTGTCAAGTCCTCCTCTGCTGCACAGGTATAACCAGGTGTCTATACTACAGCTAAGCAGAAACCATCACCTTCCAGTTTGTGGAGACCCTTTTTATTGGCCCTAAATACATCCACTGAAACTAGACTGTGACCTATTCAGCCTTCCCCGTCAACATGAAAGAATAACTTCAGGACATAGCCATACTTCAAAACTTGCTGCTACCATTTACTGGGATGGGTAGTAAAGCAAGAGAGAGTGGCTTAGGATACAGACTCACCTTCATCAAAGGACACTGAAAGCTTGGAAGATAAGCAGGTCCTCTGAGCCTTTGATACTGAGTAAATTCAGGAGCAGGTTAGGTAAGTGCAATTGCTCATCACAGCAAACAGTGGAAACTATTTCATTGTTTAGAATAAAAGATAATTCAAGAAGAGCTGTGTTATAGCTCTGCCTTCTGTGAGAGATATCCTGTTTTACTTTTTTGTGTAGGACTGGCTTCTCTGTGTGAGACATGAGGCTGGAGTCTTGACCAGGGCAGGACAAGGTGTTGAATGTATTTGGACAGAGCATGAAAATGAAGGTGTTTAGTTTGCCAAGCCATGTTTCCAGGCCCTGAGGACCTCCTCCAAACCGTATAGTCCCCCCCATAGTTCTGACACACACCAAGGCCCAAAGCTCTGCAAAAGGCACTGGGGTGTGTAGGGCTTCTCAAGAGAAAGTGAATACTTTGGGCTGTTGTTCTTCTTCTTTCCTTCCCAAACAGCCAGTGGCACAAGAAGGGGGTCCTCCAACTTCTGCAAGAATCAAAATAATTTTCAATGGCATTTCAAAACAATGCCTTTTAAGGAGAAGAAACCCATGCCAGCAAGTGGCGCACATGCGTCAGCCACCCAAGAGCCCGAAATGGTTTCCACTGTGCAGATCTACAAAGCCACCGTGGAGTTGTCACAGAAGGTAATGCTAGCAAGCCTGGGGCAATGAGAGCCGAAACCCAGCAGAGCTCACTGACACCTAAGTTTTACCTTAACCTTATACAAATCTATGTCTTTGGATGTGTGAGTGGTGCCACCATCCAGCTCCGTGTCATGGACCCACTGCAAAAAAACAGACAAGATATGAGAGGGGAATTTTTACTCTTTTGCAAAGGTTTAATGATACAAATAAAATGTGAGAGAAGAAGGAAAAGAGATGTCTGCATCTGCAGTGTGATGTTGGTGCTGCGCTATGCCCGTGACCCAGCAAGGTCCCCTCTCCCCTTGAGGTCCCCAGCGAGCCTCCCCCCCCAGCAGGCTGTGACAGACACACACCAATGCAAATGGCACATTTTCTCTGAGGTAGTGAAACTGTAGCCCCTCACACAAATGGCCAGAAATGTTGGTTTTTGCTACAGTTCCCAAGGTGAGAGTGGCAATTCAAATGAATGGAGAGGGTGACAGAGACAGAGGTCACCTTTTCCTCCTGCCGGGGTCCGGGCGGCCGGCTTCCCCCAGCTCCCCCCTGCCCTCGCAGCAAACCCCGGGAGGGCCAGACCCGCAAGGAGCTGGTCTGAGCAAAGGAGCAGGGTCTGAGCAAAGCGAGGAGAGTTTTGTCTCTTGGAGGGCCCCTGAGCACACGGTTCTGCCTGGACGAAGCAGGGAAAGGGAAGAGGGCGGAGGGAGAGGCTCGGACGTGTACGGTCCCCGGCAGCCCCACGAGGTTTCAGACCACTCTGCGGCTCCGTGCCGGGATCCCGCGAGGGGGAAGGAGGTGAGCAGTGGAAACGGAAAAAATTCACAGTGATGAATTCCACTGCTCTGGGACAGGGAAATCGCTCTATTTAGGACTTGTAATTTATTTTTAACGTGGGCTCTTGGACTCGTGCGCTGTTGTTACTGACCTTACAAAAGGAGGGCATTTCCTTGCAGCACGGCGCCTGTGTTGCACTGGGCACAGGATGGGCTCGGGAGGTTTCTGATTCCAGGAATGTGACTTTTTATAGATCCTAATCCAGGAAATCAAATGACGTGGCTGACTTCTACACTGAGATTCACACCGTGCAGCTCTTGCACACCGGGCAAAGAGTACCAGAGGAGCACAGAGACGGCACAGGCACATGCTTGGAGATATGAAGACTGGGGAGAAACTACATATTTTGGTTAGAAGTCCACTACTGAGAGGAATATGAAAATTGTGCAAAGGGGACATTAAGCTAACTAGTAACCTAACAAGTACCTTTTAGTGAGATATAAGTTCCCAAGAGAAATAGCAAAAGCCTTTGTATTTTACCTGTGCATTTTTTACACCATTGCAACCCCTAATTAGTTTTAAATCCACCTCTTAGGCCTTTCAATGCTATGCTAGATACCTCACTGGAGCATATTCTTAGAGGATACTGTACTTGTACGAAAACTGATTAAAACACCAGCAGAGGTGAAAGGCTGAAAATACAAGTGTAGCGTACAATTTTTTTCAGGATTGGAAATAGTGGCCTTAGAGAGTGATACATGCTTGTGCTTATACACACACATGCCCAGCACAAAGGGAACACACAGAAAAAGACAAAAAATAGTGCAAAAGGCTTTAGATTGATCTGGGATGGCCACACGGCTCCACTCCACCTTCTCTTGAGCTTATACGCAAATTGTTGAAGCAGCTTATCAACTTTAATATGCTCAGGGAGTTTGACAAAATCAGACCACTCTAATCATCACCCTCTTTCAGCATACTTTAATGATGAGTTAATTGCCCATGATGAGACTTTGATTTTCTTGGAATGCCTTAGCCCTTTGTAATTTTCAGGTTCTGGCTTATTCACAGGCATTTTTCATGAATAACTGCAGTCCTTCTTGAGTAATAAAGGAAGACAGTCCCACGAGGGAAACTGAGCTACATATTTTCTATGTGTGCATGAGGTACCTGTCAATTTGCTTCTTTCAGCCTTTAACCAGGTTTCGTCTGCCCCTATGGAAGTCAATCCAACAAGGCCAACAGCCGTTTGCTCTCCAAACTGTACCTCTACATGGCATTTTTTATTCAAGCAGTGATGCAGCTGAATGGAAAATAATCGTGGAGCCAACAGGTTTCAACACTGAGCAAAGCCTGTGCTGCTGCTGGAATCTAAATCGGACGGCTTGAGGCTTTGGGGCTTTGCAGCAAGGACTCTTTAAATTAGGAATGTGTAAAGACTTTCCTGTGGTTTGGCACATGGGCAGCATTCCATAAATGCATCACAGAAATTAAATATAGAAAGTACCTGCTGATAGGTACCCTTTTGCTCGGATAGCACAGAATTGGCTCCTATGAGACAGTTCACATTGTTTGCTGGAGAAAAGCTTAAAATTTCCTAGGTGATGAAGCTTCCACCAATTCTTTTCAGGAAACAATTAACAGCCTAACACATCAAGAAATTCTTCTGAGATTATTCCTACCTTTTTGTTTGTTTGGGTTTTGCAACATACAGCTCCTGGATATGTCCTACTGGGCTGTTATAAATAATTTCCTTCCCAACCGAGTGCTTACACTTTCAAATTTTTCTGGTGTGCTGCATGAACTAGGCAGTGGACAGGATTAGACATATTGTGATCTCCCAGTTCATTCCTTTTTTATTCCTTCACATAAGCTTTTCCCTTAAAATCCCCAGTCAGTAAATCGTTCTTTTCCAGATCCTCCCTGGTTAGATCACTGCTTTTTCAGCAAAATAGTGAAATGGATGGGTGAAAGTCTCACAAGCACAGGACACAGCATACACTATTCAGCGTTTCCTTAGAATGAGTGTGCTGTAGTTTTTCATGGGCTGTAATACCCTATATGTTCCTGAGCTGTCAATCATTTTAGCATTTGTTTTACCTTCGACCACAAGTACAGTTTTTAGTGTTGGAAAATATGCCGAGGCTTTAGCAACCAGAGCACAAGCTCCTCTTCATTACTTGTTCTGTGCAAGTTCAATGCATAATGTAGGTCTCATCTTGGTGTTTGTGGAAAGCTTACTCACAGCATTTAGCCACTCTTTAATTTGGCATGGTGGATAAAAGTCAGCACTGTAGCTTTGGAACGAGGTGTGTTGGCAGGAGTGCTGGGTCTGGATCTAGAAACGGAGCAGCAGTAGAGTGCCACAGTAGAAGAGAGCAGGTGAGCCAGGACCTGAGATAACAAGACTGTAGACCAGGACCCCGTTCATCGGTGGGGCTTACAGCTGAGATAGCGCAGCACCATCTAAACACGGCTGCCTGAGCAGTCAGGACTGCAGTCAGAGCACGAATGAGTTAAGAGTGGCTCTGGTGGAGACAGGCTCTGGTGGAGAGCACTTGGAAATTTTTACCTTTCAGGGGAAGACTTTCTGAGACCTCAAAGACACTCTCATTCATCTTTTTTCTCAAGACAGGGCGCTCGTCCAGCCTCTCGCTTCTACAATGCAAACAGATGTACTCCATTCTTTGTTAAGTGCTGTGATCTGCAAATGAAAAGTGCTATTTAATTTGGAAAATCAAATACTATTTGCATGTACATAAATGAAATGCAAAAATGCTATTTCTGAGAAAATAATTTTAAGATTAAAAACACCACTAAAGGAAGTCTGTTGCCCTTTGTTCCCTCACCAAACACGAGGGGAACAGTGAAAGTGATTATTCAGTTCCGCTCAGGTCTGCTGCTGCTGCGTCTGATGATGGGTGTGAAAATACTATACAGTGAAGTTATATGAATTTGGCTGACGGTGGCAGTTCTTACGTCTTCTGAGAATAAATTTTGTCCTCTCCCAAATTCTTAATGTCTGGCATCCCCTTCCATGGACAGTTTGCAGGAAGGAACAAACGGGAATAAAGCAGGACTCGGGGGGCTGCAGTTCAGTGCAGCCCTGACACCCAAATATTCAGGTGCGTGAGAAGCGATAAACAAGCCCAAGTCTGACTGCAGCCAAGGACATATATATTGAGTCTGTTTAACATTTTCTGTGCCCTCTTTACTGATTTGTTTAGCCTAATATATCTTTATTATGTGTACAGGAGAATCTGAGGCTTCTCCAGTAGGAGTCGTGTCACTTCACTAGAAGTTTATAAACATTTTGACAGTTCTCATACAATTAGGATTGTTTCTATATTCATACAGTGAACAACACTTGTATGTACTTTCAGGTGCTGAAGATTTATTCATTCTCCTTTGCACTTCCTAGAAACGCAGTAGCAATTCCTAATCTGGCCAGATTGCTTCGGGCTCTGGAACAAAGTTTCTCTCTTTCACAGACATATTAAAACTGGACTGACCCTAAGCTGGAAACCCATATGCTCAACTTCTACCTTGATCTGTTAGTGTAAGCCTTTCCATCAGGAAGACAGTCCAAAATCATGGTGGCTATTGCATTCCCTTATTTCTGAGGGGTTTTATTATCTTTTTGTTTATTTATGGTTTTGATGAATGGCAGCATAGTGGAAAATTATTGATTCAGCTGGAGAAGAAACTGTAGGCCCCGCAGACTGCATCTTTTCCTGTCACTCCTAGAGATGGTCCCACCATGCTCCAAGCTCAGGAAACCTTGCTGGGGCTTTCATAGAAAAGATCAGCACTGGGCACTTCCCAGTAGCAAAGTCTGCAGGGTGAAAGGTAGAGAATGGATGTGCTGGCTGCCCACAAACTGGTGGCCATAGTTCCTTCTTCCAGACGAAGCAGTGAATAACATCCTATCTCAATTTTTGAGACTGATAGTGATGTGAATCATCCTTCGAGCGGGCGTGTGAGCGCCATTTCCTCCAAGCGGCAGGGGAGGAAACAGGCAGGTGAGTGCATTCTCCAAGGTCAGGTGCAAACCACAGGCAGGGGCTGGGGAAGAACCCAGGACACGCATCTCTCTCTCAGGCAACCAGTGAGGACAAGGCAGTGCGATGCGCACCTGGTGCCTTTGCTGCCTGAAGCCTTACCCCCTCAGTCTGTGCGCCGTCGGGAACAGAAATGCATCGTCGGCAGGTCCAGGCCGCCTGGAAACGGGAGGGCTTTGCAGAACTGGCTCTAGTAAAATACGTTTTTCACGCATATTTTGGAGCATACGAGTTGCAGAGAGTGGGTACCTTGTCCTCAAAAGCACATCAATGCTGACAGCATAACTGGAGGACGGGTCAGCATGGATGGGATCCCACTGACCCTCTTGTTAATTAAGCTGCCCTGGGAGCTCTCTGCTGGGAGAGGGCCTGGACACGGCCCCCACAATCTGCCTGGAGGTTGTTGAGACAGCAGAGCCGGGATGCAGAAAGCTGGGTCCAGCAGTGGTGTGCAGTTTCTCACATCCGCTCCCCCAACACCGTCCTGCTCACATCCTCTCGCCACAACCCCCCCATCCGTGTCGTTCTCCGAGTCCGTATTTCCTTCCATTGTTCCCCAGCAAGTCCTTGGGCAATACTGTCTCCCTTCCCAGCTTTGTAGGCAGTCTTGGCTGTCCAGTGTGAACCGATGGATGGGCTTTAAACAACAGAACAGAATAAACATTTGTTTCTCCTCAGAAGTTTCCCCCTCCCCAGTGCCCCCACAACTCATGTATACGCTGCAGTCAGATGTGTTTCTTCTCACGCCCATTGACTCAGGGATGGAGGGTGGGAGGGTTTCAGTGAGATTCTCCCGTCGTCTTATCCCTTGAACAAATTGCACTCCTCTTAGAGCCGCTGGCGCAGCCCAGCTCAGCTCTGAGCTCCAGGGCTCTACTTTGCCCGTCCTCACCATTCCTGTCCAAGCAGCAGATGTGAGCTATATTTGCCAAGGTGCTGAGCATCGCCAGCCAAAGTCCTAAAGGCCAAATGGAAGCCAAAGTCCTTGGAGTTTATTTCTCTTTTCTCCTCTCCTTTCCTCCTTTATCAGCAAACATCAGTTTGCCAGTGAAGACAGGCAGAAGGAATCAGCAATCCTAAGCAAACTAGGAATGCTTGTTCAAACCAAATGCTCCCAATACTTCCAGCAACCAAAGCCATCTGTATCCAATTTATTTATCCAGAAAACCTGAAAAACTGTGAGGAATCAAAAGATGGTAGTTTTTTTATTTTTTAATAGTTTAATTTCAAGCTACCTAAGGTTAACTTGAAAAAAATAGAAACATCAGATAGGGGCTTTTGTTTGTTTTTAATTGTAAACAAACAAGAAAAAAAAGAAGTATGCTTTGGTTTGGTTTCATTTCTTTTCATTTCTGAAATGATTTGGCCTTGGTGCAAAAAAGCAAGAAAACAGAAACAAATATGTTATTGTTTTTGTTAATTTGTCACGGAAGCCACAAAAATCCATTGCTGAGATTGTTTTATTCCTAACTAATATCTATTAACTCTTTAGTGTCCCACAATGATCCCATAAAATCCTTGGGAATACAGACAGCAGAAGAACTACTCCTTCTGTCCAAATGCTGGTGTGATGAGGAAGGGTGTCAACACGACCATCTTGCCACAAACTCAGTTATATTGCTCATTTGTCCTGATGCTCTTACCTGTCTAATAAGCACGCTCTGTGCCTCAGGGTGCCCCAAGGCTTGCACAGGGATGGACTTTTATTTCCTAATAGTGCAATGGGCCTCACCGTTCAAGGAGGGATGATGGCAATCATTTATATGTGGGCATTTCTGCATCTTTGCAGAAATTTTCTGGGGATTTCTGGCTTCCTGGAGAGCTCTCAAAGCCACTCCACCTTTGGAAGCATGCAGGACAATGGTGTTAGAGGGTGAGATTAAAATCTTGGAACTCTTCTGTGCTGTTTTACAGAGTGAGTGATGTCACAGGCAATGGGCAGGTTGTTGGAAGGAGATCAGGAGTGTTTCTAAACATCTATCATTTTCCTATGAGGGGTTTTTACCACCCTGATAAGTGACTGTCCAAGGCAGGAGCCGGCTGAGGGAAACACTTTGATCACACTTTGGCCAATCCGGTCCCCAGTGATGCTTCTAAGGGTTAGACAGCTTTGCAAAACTCCTCCACCCAATTCAAAGCACTGTGACTAACTCTCCTGCATACAGCCCATTTCCTCAAAACAGCAATCACAGGCTGCAGACAGCAGACGAAACCTTCCGACAGGAGACTGGTCATGCCTGAGTGATGTCCTCAATACAACCAGTTCAGTGCAGCATGGTGGAAGGAGCGTTAACATGGGTGTGATACCCTGCCGAGGAATTCCAGTGTCACTGAGTAATTATTTGTAATAACTCAGAGTAACAATTTCCATATGTAGGACCCAAAAACAAGAACTACAAGTTGGGAGATGCCTTCTCCATCTTGTTAGATGAGAGCAGGATTTCCACCTCCTCTAAAATAAGATCTATCCTGTTTTATATTCTGGTCTCCGTCACCCCACCAAAATAAAATCAGCTGAAGACAGATATGTCAGTGAGCAGAGCTGGAATTTTTGCTAGGGGTTTGGGGTGGGGAGGGGTTGGCACGGGCTGAACTCTCAACACCATGATCATACGTTGCTGATTAAGGAGCCTGGACAGACGCACCTTTCACTTCCAGTTTAGATGAAAACCTTGACTGTCTCCTCCAGGATGGTGACTTTCACTCAGTGAGACTGGGGAGCCCCTGAGATGAGGCTCCCATATGGTGTTTAGGCTTTTTCAGGACTGTCCAGAATGTGGAAATTCAGAAACAGAGTGAAACTGGCCAGCGGATGCAAACTAAGAAAGTGGGACTGAGGGCTTACTCAGAACTTCCATCCAAAGAGGTTTGTGTGCTTCCCTTCATGGAGGAATGGGATTTTCCCTTACCCATCCCTCAGAGAGCTCCTTTGTCCAGCTGGGCAGAAAGAGCCAGGAAGGTAAAGGTTAATGCCAGCGAGGTTATTTAACTGAATGGTGTCTTTTTTTTCTCCTCCACTCTCCATTCCCCCCCTAAACACACACACACAAAGTCTCGCTCACATACACATCCTGAAGCAAGAGGAAAGGAATTCCCTGTGCAGCCGGATGGCAGGACATGGGCCAGGACCTGCGGTGACACCACAAGCTGGTGCGTCCTTCTCCCCCCATGCCCCCGCGCCAGCACCACCTCCAACCCTCCCCGGCCACGCTGACGGCCAGGTCACCGACACCACAGACACACGCACAAATGTTTTTCTGTTCCTCGGTCCGCAGCGTCATCCTGGCTGTAGCCGGCACAAATCCTCTGGCTCCCAGCCAGGCCACGGGGGGGGTTTTTCCGCCCCCCCTCTCTCTGCCAAAGCAAATTGACTTCTGACACCTTCCCTTAACGTTTTCATCCTTTAAAGGGTGGAAAGCTGACAGCCTGGCTTCGCTGTACTCCTTTCCACGCCTTCTCGATATTCTCCTGCCTGGATGTTAAACAAGTTTTTTCGGGGAGGACTGGGCACCCGGGTGGCTAGCAGGCAGCCGCCCGCAGGCAGGGAGAGCAGCGCGCCGCGCGCTCGTGCACACGCGGGTGTCCATGTGCTGCGGTGCGCAGCGGAGCGCGTCGGGGCTGCCTCCACGGCTGCCTTTGTGACACCCCCCTGGCACTGCAGCCCCCTGGGCCTTATCCCTCTGCTCGGTGAAGGGTGGGTAACAATTCTTGCCTCCTTCTCGAACATTTGATGAAAAGTGCCGTTTGGGGCCTAGGTGCTCCGCATAGTGCCAAAACCCGACAGTAAGCAATATTTTTATAACTGCTTAGCATTTATTCCTGCAAGGATCTATCCCCACTGCTCCTGTAGCAAAACAGATCTTGGAAAGCCATTCTAGGAGAATTCATTAATCATATTGAACTGGCGCAGGACCAAAATATTTTCCCTCTCTGCCTTGAAACCTCCCTGATGCTTTTTTCATGTTTCTTCAATGTCATCTCAAAAAAAAAAATATTGGAAATTCTTAGAAATATGAATCTATCTTAAGACTTAAACTGTCCAAAAATGCACAATGTGGGAGCACTCAGGCCTTTGCAGTGCCAATTCAGTAATTATTCCAGCAGCTGGGAAAAAGCCCGTTCAGGACCCCTTTTACCCACCAGTTGAGCTGGGAGGAACAGATCAGTTAAGTGTGTGGTGACTGCACATCCCAGCTTAGCTCTGGGAGGAAGAGCCGTTCTGTACTGGGGTGAATTCCCAGGCAAGGACTGTGGGGCCAAGGTCTGTACCAGCAAGCCATCACTGAAGGCGCTGATGTTGCTGCCCCAGGACTTGCAAAGGTATCGTGTGATCGGAATGAACCAAAGGCTGCATCACAACTGTCATTCAAATGATTGACTTCATTCTGACTTGCTCTGCTGCTGCTTTTTGCTTCAACAGTGCTATTTTCCACTAGAATATTGCCACATTCCAGCCGTTTGACATGCCCATAAAAACATCATTTTAGCCTTCTCAAGTTGTTAACCCTCTAGAACGTAAGCTGGCTGAATTCACAGAGTTAAGAGATCTAAAGGACGCTTTTTATCCCAGCCATCACTTACCTCTCTCTCCTGGAAGAGACTGCTGGACAGCTGTGAAATCACTTTTTCCTGGGCTGCCATGCCAGCAGGTTTCCAGCTGGAATCAATGACAAAGCTTGGAAACAAATTGCTGACTGCTTAAAGCAAGAGGATCAGGAAACCCAGCCCAGTTCTGAGCTAGAAAAACAGCAGAGACAACCACCACCACGCCACACATCTCTCGTGTCCGTGCACTTCCCGCAGCCTCCCTGACTGTTCACAGGGTTGCACATGTTGTTCTGCAGGTGCAGAACGGAAATTGTCCACCTCAGTGCCATCTCAGAAATTACCCAAAAAGAGGATGAGTTTGTTGGATGTTGGGCAAGGAATTATCAGGGCTTTTAGCATGTGGAAGTCTTGGTAGGTAGAGTTCTTGCAGTAAGGAATCACCTGAGTCATGTAGTGACCCAGAGGGACATTGTATGTCCCTCTCTATCTTGCAGGCTACACTTGATTAGAAAATTTGTTGTAGGCTTTTACATAGCTTGGAAACCAGCAGCCCTATTACCACTTGCCTGATATTCCCCAATGGTGGTTGTTACTGGTGGGAATTCAGGCTTGATGGATTCTCAATGAGTGTGCTGGGCAGTGATGGCTCAGTCAGTAAGGCCACGTGATAAATCTGAACGCGCAAGGGCAGAATATAGCTGGCCAGTAGACGTTGGAAAGCATTTGGTGGTGGAGTTGGGCTTCAGAGACCATCCTTAGGTGACCATATATGAGAGGTGCTGCAGGCATTGCTACATGTTGTGAGTCATTAGGCACTAGCTCTTAAAATGCTTCCTGGAAAAACTCCTGCAGTACCCCGATCATTACTAGCAGCAGCCTGGTGTTGCAAAGCATCTGGACCACATGAAAGGCAGAGAGCATCGATGGTGTCGCTTCAACAGTACACCGTTGCAGCTGTATTCTGAGAATCATTCACCAGCAGTGTGAACTTTCCCAGTTGGAAAAAAAAGCCCTGGCTATTGGGAGATGCGAAGGATGCCTATTTAGCAGTTATTGCTGCTAATACTAAACACGTTCATTTCCAGGACAACTTTTTCAACAGTCTGAATGGTGTATAAGTAGTAACAAAGGCTTTTGCCAAAACATTTAGACTTTGAACATTTTTAACAATTAATTTTTGGCAGCACTATCTTATTTTAATTTTTTTTCTTTAGCTTCTAAACCAATAGCATTGAGTCTCATTGTGCCCTTTCATGAGGGACAAAAGAACTCAAAAGGAAAAAAATATATCCCAAGATCTCATCCCAAGATCTGTGGTAGATATGGGCATAATCATTCATCTCAGTCAGATTTGTTCCATAGTACACATTTTCAGTCTTCAACATGTGAGAATACATGTCCTGACATATCCTTCCACTGTAATTGCTGCATGAGTGCCAGGAGGAGCCTTAGCATCTTCAGAGCTTATACAGTAATACATTACAAGTAACAAATTCCCGTTGTAAAATTGGAACAATAATCCAGATCATTTCAAATAAACGTCGCACTACCTGTTTCATGGGTACAGGCCAAGTAGGACTCTCTAGAAAGTGCTGCCTTTATATCTGCCTGGTGAACAGACCTTCACGATCTTTATCTGTCCCTGAATTTGAATATGGAGAAGTGTCATTCGCTGTGTAAATAGCTCACTGGCTGTCTGCCATTTCAAAGCAGTTTGCTTATCTACAGTGACGTGTCCACACCTTGTCTAGGTTTGAGGACCGTATAGCTTTTCCTTAGGTAACTGATTCCAGTGTCAGCACCGGCCTTCCCACCCACCTCCTGTACCACATCAGTTTATGTAGACCTGCATCTCACGATAGCAGCAAGAACTAGATGCTAGGAGGAAGATGAAGTCTGCATATGCTATCTTTCCACGAGGGTTTGAGTGGTTTCCAGTTCTTGTGCTTGGGCTTTTTGTGGCAACCCAGCTATGATGGGCATGAATACAGACCCTGACTGACAAAACCACATGAGCAATAACTGTGGAACCATTTGCACTTGCAAAGATGCATCATTTTCACCATGCCAGCAATATACTGTAGTAGCCTATATTGCATCTACTCTTGGAGCACTCAGGCAGTAAAGAAGAACAGGCTTCTTATGGAGATTAAATGCTCTGAAATTGTAGTACATCTGAAAATGTGGCCAAAAACTATAAATTGAACATTCTCTCTCCATGGGTCTTACTCCTAAGGAAACTTCAACAAGACCCAGATGAAAGAAATCAGCAGAGAACCATTTCATGCAGAGACACCTAACAGACATCCCACAGAGTTTGTCTTTTTTCAGTGGTAAAGGGGATCTAGTCCATTGTTCCTTAGAGACCTCAAATGTATTCTTAGCTTTGTTTTGTAGTAAAACAAAGCTTTTACTATAAACCCAAATATGTTAATTTTTTCTTAAGCTTTGGAGAAGTTTCAGCCAGCCTTTTCTGGAGTTTTGTCATTTTAAAGTAATGAAGTTTCTATGGGTTTTAAAAATATGACAATCTGGGTTGAACAGGGAGATCTTAATGCTGTTTTCGTTTCAGAAAAGGATATAATCTAGTTCATCCCTTATTTGACATAATAGATAACATAGCAGACTGTGACTGAAAGAGAAACAAGAACTCTCTTGCCCTGTGGATCATGGATCTTACTGTCCTCTTGAAAAAAAAAAGTATTTATAACAATACTTTACTATCTCAGACAAGACCTTCTGCTGACAAGTGGATACCTTCTCCTACTTCCTTCACATTAGCAGAAACCTAATCCGCTTTATATACTCCAGCCAAATTCATGTTCTTGATCATATACAGTTTGCAGCAATTTTTTCAAAAAGAATAAGAAAAGGATTGTCCAAGAACTGAATGAACTCTGCCTCTTCTACTCTTCTTTTTGTCTTGCATGAGATTAAGAGGGACCATGTCTTGCTTTGTGCTTATGTAAAATTTAACAGTGTGGTATTATAAAAATCCAATTAGTAATAAACTGATTAATAGTAAAGGTGACATCAAAACCAGCTAAACAAATGTCAATTTGTTTAGCTAACAAGGGCACAAAGGACCAAGTCCAAAGGCCAGTGGAAGCAAGCTGTGAACATATGTGCAGTCCAATGAACTTGACCTTAACCAAGGAATCCGTTAGCTTCGCCATAACTGTAACCAAGATGCATATTATGAGATCTAATGCACAGATGACTAGAAAAGCACTCTGTGACAGACTAGTGCAAGAAAAGTGCCTTGCCAGAATCTGTTCTTCCTTTGTTTCTGGTGCAACTTGTTCTATTACCAAAGCGGTAACTAATAAGACATTCCATAGCTGCACAGTGCTATGGCGAGGACATGTCATCCCAGTTTGTAACAAGCTCAGGGCCTAGAGGTAAAAGTGCCTCAAAACATCAGAATGTGCCATCTGTCCTTGGAAACTGGGAAACGAAGAGCTTATAAATATGCGGAGACCTCAATGTGTTCCTGGGACCACATAGCAAGAAGACAGAGAAACTCAAATATATATGGAGAGGAATGTCTCCCCTCCTCCCTTTGCATGTGCTTCAGTCAGGATGTTTGTACAAGAAGAAAGTCAGTTGAACAATAAAACCCATATGTCAGATGTTGAAGGGAAGTCTGGAGTCAAACACGCCAAAAGAAAAAATTGAGACCAGTTCATTCTTATGATAAGATTACCCACTCAAATATGCACATCACAACATCCTTGTTAGGGGACCAAACTGATAATAATAGCAGTGTGGTACTTGGTACTTCGAACTTTTCACCCCAGAATTGCAAAGCACTTTACAATAAAACCTAAATATATCTTTATGTGAGCTGGGAGGGGCTGTAAAGTGATAGCTTTGCTTATTTTGAGGATGAAAAACACACAGTTCCATTGCATCACAAAACAGAAACCTCTAATTCACCTGGAAATGGTGATTTTAATGAATTTTAATGGAATTATACCCAGTCAGATTCCAAGGCTAGTGGACTTGCATGTCTTCATACTTAAAAAGAGAGTTCCTGTGACCTTTTGTAGTTACATTTTTAATACTAAAGATGATACAAAAAAATGGACACAAGAGTCCTCACTTCAATAAGCATTATTTACTCAAAGTGGAACAGCTCCCAGCAAAGCTGAGACGTCCTCCAAGAGAAAAGACAAATCAATAGCCCCAGAGAGGGCTTTTGAAGACTCAGTTGAATCTCAGGAGGGAGCCAGATGGAGCTTTATCTGAAGATGGAGCTACTCCATGGCCAACTCCAGACCTTCACAAAGATGTGAGTGTGAAGAACTGGACAAAAAAGCTCATGAGGGTCACAAGCTCTGCCATGAGTTCTTGAAGGTTTCCTGCCTTTACCATGGCCGGAAATGCCGCAAGAGCAACTGTTCTTAACACTTTCCTTGTTCAGAGCTACATTTGTTCACCCCTCAAATAACGGAGCGAGAAGGAAAGTGTTGTGGACCAAGTCTGGCAAGCCATAAGTTGAAAGTCTAGGCACTGGGAGGTTTTACATCTGAGTAGTCGGAAATTTTTGTCAAATTTTCATCAGATTCATTACTTTTGGCTGGACAAATGTTGGCCTCTCATCTGCCTGTGTGGGAAAAGTCCTTGCTAACAGGGTTTCATTTAACATGTAACCCAAAGGTAATTAATCTCCTAATTAATTAAACTTTGAACCAAGTTCTGGCAATGACAGTCCCTGGCAAAGACAGTCATCAGTCCTAACTGGACTGGGGTTGTCAGGCTTTTCCAGAAAACAGCATCAAGCATGTCTCAAAGTTCACGACCACTCCTCCTGCTCCTTCTGCCCACCCCACCACCCACCAGCCCCTTTTCATCTTTCATTGCTGTAGGCAGCTCAAAGGGATGTTAATGTCCCAGAAGTGATCCTGACGCCAAGTTTCTCTATTAAAACCATCTCCAGGCAACAATCAGGTTTGCCACATGTCTATTGTCCTCATCACTCTCCGGCAGTCACAGCACATCAAGAATTGGGGCTGGTTTAATTCCATGCCTTTTGCTCCTGTTACTGCCGTCCCCAAATTCAGGAAGGGCTGTAAATGAAGGGAAGGCAAAGGGGTGAGGGGTGCATCTTTCTTTATCTCATCTGGCAGTTAATCCCTTGCCAAATGTGTCAAGCCAAATGAGGAGGGGAAGAGGCCAGTGAGACTGACATGTTGTCTTCAGATTCTGCGGCTCTCCTGCTGCACTTAGTTTTCTTCTGTATTTCTAAGCGGTCCTGACGCAGGGTTTGCATGGTGCTCCCAGTGGAGGATCTTATCCCAACTCAACTTAATCCAGCAAAAAAGCACATATATATTGCCCTGAGATCAGGCCCGTAAGTGGCAAAGCCAGCTCACAGTGACTGTGCTACCAGGGTATCTCTTGGTCTTACCATGCTACAGTCTGAACTCTTCGTGTAAGGGAACTAACTGCCTATACAGCCCCGAACATGACGAAGCATTGATTTCAGCGGGTCCTTGGACCCTGTACAGCACCACTTGTGTGCACCTTACTTATAAAATACACAAACACTAAAGCAAGGAGCACTAGGCCTTAAGTGCTTTGTAACACATTCACTTGGGCTCTGTATGGAGTTGGCACTGCAGTGGCGAGGTCTGGGGCCATTGGGGATGAGGAGGAGTAAGGGAAAATGTAGATCTGCTGTGGGAAGGTTGAGGAGCTCTGTTATGGTCCCCAGTTTGTGTTTGGCTGCTCATGGGTGGACAGTGGTGGGGAGCCAAAAATGTTCCCAGCTGATGACTGGCACAGGAGCTCTTCATGGGGGACTCCTGAAGAAAGAGCTCAGAGACACTGCTGGAAATCTCTTCTAGTCCAGTACAATCCTGTAGGCTGTACCTTATCATAATATAGAAAGGCTATGTGCCTCCAAATTTACTTTTGTAAGGAAGAGATGGCTTATATGGGCAGTGTCCTGCTTATGATCTTATTACTGGGTTATTTTGTCATCTAGGCCCCCCAAAGATTTGCTTTTTGGGGTCAGTTCCTTGGCTTGCACAAGCTGGTGTTATTTCTTTGACTGCACTGAAGCTGTTCTGCCTGTGACCTGTGCAACAGAAGCTGGTGGTCTCAGATGGTCTCCCCCACCACTGGTCCTCTCCAGCCCTTTTGCCATCACCCTCTACATGGAGGTCAAGTGCTTTACCACCCATGACGACACTCCCGTGTTGTTCTGTTCCCTTCCACACTCACGTGTTTTTGCAGATAAAGTAGATGTCAGAGGAAAGCGTGTGCTGGAAAGCTCACTGTTGAAGCCGCCTGTGCCAGGTTTGTCCTGGCAAAGAAGAGAGAAGCTTTGTGAACTTTTTCACAGTCCTTGAGCAGCAAAGGACATCTCGCCACCACACCTCCCAAGCCTGAGCATGCCTCTTCCTCTGGGCGCGCAGGCAGGAAGCAGTAGTCTACAAGTAGGAGCAATTTTGGGCAAAGCCCTGGCTCTCCCGCGTTGTCTGTGTGGCTGCTCTCAGCAGGACTACTTCCACTCCAAATGTGTTATTGCGGTGAATAAACGGGAGATGGGTGGGGTTGCAGGGGCGGTATGGACAATAAAAGGAAATGCCTCTGCTCTGCATATGCTCTGGAGAGGGAGGGTGTCTCTGCGTCGGGCAGGAGGGGCTGTTGTGCGAGACAGGGTACGGAGGGGAGGCGTCTGCATGAAAACCAGAGGAGAAGAAAGTACTTGAGAGAGAATGGGTGGTTGGTGGCAAGGGAGAGGGAACAGGACGAAAGAGGCTGTGTATGGCTGTAAAGAGAGAGTCTGCTTGAAAAGGACTGGGAGCAGAGGGTGTGTGTGAGAGGATTGCAAAGGGGAGATGGGAGGCAGAATGTCTGTGGGTGGCACAGAGATGGACGCAGCGCCTGCACCACGCTGCCAAACGGAACACCCCATTCCGGATACTCTGACCGCCTTTCCCAATCCCGTGGACTACACTGTTATTTTACCCTGTTAACACTCTATATCCAGTGTCCTTTTCTGAAGCAGAAAAATTGTTGTCTTACAGCCTGGGGAGGGTGCCAAGGTTCAGCAAGAGCTGTCCATCCCTTCAAACAAATAAATATTGCATCTTCTCAAAGCTCTCTTGAGCAAAAAGAGAGACTTCAGAGTCGCTGTAGTGCTGGTGGTTTGAGGATCACTACGGAACAACTACTACAGAAATGGTTCTCTGGATTTTTGAGTCAGTGAGCCATTTTCTTCTTACCAAATGTATTCACATGTATTAGTGTTACCACAGGGAAAACAAAAGCTTCCTCCTTCATTGCAGTAGCCTTCCAACCACACTTTTCCATATGACTTTGACACTTTGCAGTTCAAGCCTTTGTTTCTTCTGGTTTCCAAAAAAAAAAAAAAATTTGGCTTGGTTTGGAGACTGCCCTGCCCACATGGCTTGGACCAGGATGCAGCTGACCCCTGACACCCTGGGGTGCTAACATTTGACATTTAAGATTGGGGACCTCTCTAAGCCAGGTTCTTGAACAATAGTTGGCACGAGCCAAGTAGATTGATAAATAAAATTAACTGATTTGAAGCCAAAACAGAGAGAAAAATCAAGCTTGTTCAGAAATATTCTGCAGAGAGTGAATACATAGAGATAGTGACCTAGTAGGAGGCTGTACTCAAAATTCCAGAGGATCATGGTAATCTGATATTTACACTGGCTTCATGAGTTTCGAGTCCTTCCAAAAAATCAGACCACAGCAACACACACTTTTGTCTTAGCCCCTGCATGTGATCTCCATGCCTAGCTGTTACGGTTTGCAAAGGGTTTCTGTTTGCTCCATTGGTGGATTGTAATTGCCCTGGATTAGCTCCAAATTGAAGGGAAAATGTTAAAAAAACACAAAAGGAGTCTTCAAAGGTCCTGAACATTATGCCTAGGTGGTGATCTCATGGCAGCAATGACCTCAGAGGTGTGTTTGGCTTGGTTCAAAATCACAGAACTGCCTCCTGCCAAAGATATTTTAAGTGGGCCAAAAACATCTGTAAACAAACCCGTCCAAACCCACATGCTGCATACAGTCGCAAACACACATCATGTGTCTCATGTAAACTCACACATGCTCCTCATGGAAAATATGCCGTCTGCAGTCATAGTCTACCTGTCGTTGGTATTTATCATACAGCTCAGGTGCCCCAACACACAGCTCGAATGCGAATGAGCTCAGAGTGTACAGCTCATCAGCTTGTAACACGTGATGTGCGGTACAGCTGTCTCCTGTGTAGTTCATGGTCCTGGATCCAGATGGGGGACTATTCCCAGTTTTTATTTCTCTTATTTCAGGTTAAAATCAGTTCTGAGTAAGCCATCTGAACTTCACTGTGCTCCTCATAATTAATCCACTTCCAACAAGAAGGAAGGTGTTCCTGGGGGTTCAGTTTTCCAGGTTGACCATAGATTCTGAGGTCCACAGGCTTTGCCTAGCTCCTCTGCTCCCACCTATACTCAGACAGTATAGGAAATAGAAATACATGCTGAAAGCTACATGTCTGTACTTAGAGGTGACTTCTGTTAGTTGAGCAGAAGGCAAACCAAATTTGAAATTAAAATCCTAGTCCTCTTCAGACAAAATAGTGCTCCAACAGCCAGTCTTGGTATTTAACATTTATGCTGCAGTAAAGATTGCTTACTCCATTCACTGCTTTGTCCCTGTTGTACCAAGCATGACAGACACAGGGACTAGAACAGCTATGTTCACATGTTTCCATGGTCACATTTACATACTTCTAAGCATGCACACGAACCAAAATGCTTGCTTTGTGCATCCCCAAATTGTGAGGAAAGCAGATACCCAGATCAGTATTCCCCACCTGACTTCTGTGTTTGTAGCTCAGCAAGTTTGAAATGGCCACACACTTAAGAGCAAACAATCCTACAGTAGCCCAAACTGTCATCTAGTATCAATGGGAGAAATAGGACAAATGGTGAGGCTCAGAAAATGCAATACTCTACAAAAGCTAAATCTCTGAATGAACACTAGGAGTTGATCCTGTAGATTTTGTGAAATATTGGCACAGTGTCACAGAACCATAGAATAAATTAGGTCGTTAGGGACCTCTGGAGGTCATCTAGTCCAATCTGCCACTCAAAGTAGATGCAGCTAGATCAGGTTGCTGAGTGCCTTGTTCAGTCAAGCTTTGAATATCTCCAAGGATGGAGACTCCACAACCTCTTCGGGTAACCTTGTCTGTGTTTGACTTACCTTCACAGTGAAAAAAAATTATTTACACGTAGTCAGAGTTTTGTGTTTGGCAGCTCGAATCTGTTGCCCGGCAAACTACCACTCTGCATCTCTGAGAACAGCCTGACTGCCTTCTCTGTACCCTCTCCTTAGATATCATAATATTGAGAAAGTTCTGCCCTACAGATGACAAAATATGGAACTGAAACTGCAGCAGTGTGAAAACAGCAGAGAGGGAAGCTGGAAGGAAGGTAATCAGAGCCTCAGAAGAATCTGGTCCTAGAAGCTGACAAAGAGTGAAAGAAAAAGAATGGAAATCCTAGGTTTTTTCCTGAACATTGTGCTCCTCACAGCTATGACTGTTTGATGGTGGTTGCTGAGAACTGCTCCCAGCGATGACTGCAAGGAAAGCACAGGTTGATCCCACAGGGTGCCCTCAGTGCCTAACATTCTTGGTGCTCAACACGTGCCATAAATCACTTTCACAAGCTGCTGTGCATTCCTCTCCAAACGCACACAGGATGCGCCGATCGCCTCTTCTTTTCCAAAGGCTAAATCATATACGCAGGGCCAAGGCTGGAAGCTGGCAAGAAGAACAGCCCTGCCTGCGTGGGCAGAGTGCTACCATGGCAAAAGCTCATACTCTCAAAAGCACATATTTTCCCATAAATGGCCAGTCACTAAGAACCAGTCACCATGAGCTGATACGGGCATAGGGAGGAGCTCCAATGTCCATTAATGACGAGGGAGCAGCTCTGTGACATGTTTGGACAGCGGGATAAAATTGTAGGTGGCTTCACAGCCACTGAAATGCGCACAGATGGTGCTTGGGGCACTGCAACCAGCACCCGGGGCTTGAGGCTCCCAGCTGCCCCGCGTCCCTCAAAAGGACACAGAGCAACCAAACGACAGCCATCGCTGCCGCTGGCACCGTTCACTCTGTGTGCTGGTCCTGCTCACTGAGCCAATGTGCGCTGAGGCAGGGCAAATGGATTTGGGTCTCACCAGCCTCTGTGGTAACAGGAGCCCATGGGCACCACTGGGCTTCTCCCCCCAAGTGGGGAGCACAGAGAGGCCAGGACAGGTTGGCCCCAGAGGCTTTAGACCTCTGGAGGTTTCAAGAGCACCAGGTGGTGGGCCAGGAGCCGAGCAGCACCGTGTCCTGTCCAGCCAGGCCTGTCCCACCACCCCACAGGCTGGGAGGGCACTGACAGCGTGCGATGGTATCCCCCAAATTAAACAAACCACCTTTAAGTAGATGGAACGTGCCAAGATACTCTAACAACCATAGCAACTCCTTTCTAAACTATTTTAGAAAATGCATAGCTTTAATCACCTGTTTAAACTAATTTCCAAAAGCTCTGGTGCATAGTGAGGGTTGAAACGCTCCCTTAGCCTTCTAACATTCAGCATATTTTCTCTCAAAAAGTGACACATATGTCACATATGTGTGCTATTATGGCAGATAGCAGCCACCACCAAGGTAAGGTTGCACAACATCCACTGTCCTAAGTTTGCTTAGGACGCTTCCATTGAGTATTTGACCTCACATTTCCCATGCTTGGTCTCTCTTAAGAGAGGTTGTTTTGTTTTGAAACTGGGAACAAAATCCCAGTAGGTATTTTCAAGTTCAAGGAAAGTGAAAAGAAACAAACCCGAACCCCCAGTGTGCAGTCCTCCCCTCTGGAAAAATATCGAGGCTGTACTTTTTTCGACAGGCCTCCAGCAAGGAGAGATGAAAGGCAGTGCTCAGAACCAGGTCTGGAAACAGGACGTAATCCAAGGCCACTAAATCTCTGGCTGCGATGTGTGTTACATTACACTGAGACAGGAGAAGGGTGGAACCTGAAGTGAAATTATTACCAGTGCTTGAAAATTCCCCCTGAGTGTGCTTTGGGGCATCTGTTAGAGTTTTCTAATGGACCTTAACAAAGCTTACTCTCCTCTGTCTTATGGGCCGAGTCATTGCTGCTTCAGGGTTTCTGCTGGGATAGTTTGCATGAAGAAGACTCCAACGTCAGCTTCACACACTAGAATCCTCAGAAGACCTGTCTTTCATTCAGGAATCAAAGAAAGCCGCAGGTCTCCCTGTATCTGGGGAACTCCTGCATTTCAGCTGCACTCAACAAGAAACAGTGTGTGAGAACAGAGTGCTGGGGAGATGCTCGTTTCAGTTGGGAATCAAACCCTGAGTTTTCATCTTTTATTCTACCTGAGATAAAGCAGTCACAATGTAAATAGACATATTTCTGGCCTTTCAAACAGCCTTGTGTCAAGCTATTTCCAGACAGGCAATAACAAGAATGGGCATGGGAAGGGAGGCCTTCCTCATGCCATCACTATTAAATATCTGAAGACCTGTTCTCCAGTTCTTTTCCTTTCCACTCTCTTCCACATCTCTGCAGAACTGTTTAGAAAATACAGCTTTTCTAATCTTGTGGCTTTCTCCTCTGAGTCTGCAGCACTCTACGAAATAGAAGCAAGGCAAAACCTAATTAATCACATTGCTTAAAATCATGGCCCAAATCTCACTGCATTTACTCATGTGATTAATGTTTCACTGAAACAGAGGAACAGGGAAAAACCGATGAGTTATCCCACTGATTTCAGCGGGTCATGGATTTTTGCATGGGTTTTTCCAGCTCCTCTTACAGCTAAATGAAGGTTTAACCACTCTGGAATTGGATAGTCTCGTGTGCATGGAAATGCAAAAGATGATATTCCAAAGGCAACATCATCTTGGCCAAATAGCACGAGTGAGGTGTTTTCTAATCCTGTTTGCTTGATTAATGGCATGGCAAGACACACTGGGTGTTTATTTTGCAAACAGGAGCACAACTCCGAGTTAGAGATGGTTTTAAAAGATCTTCATATTGTCTGATTGTGTTCACGCTAGGAAGGGGTAGAGGTGGGGTGGAAGAACATTACCTATGTTGTAGACGCATTTTTCTCCTGGCCAAGCAGCAAAACTATGTGACACCCCACTCTAATGAATACTAACCAAGCAGTGAAGAAACCTGTCACTAATTGGGCAAGAGACCCTTCACGAAGCAGCAAGTCAGTCATGAGAGGTATGGCTCGTCAGGCTGAGGGTAAGAAAGGTCAATGACTGGAAACTGCATGGGAAATGCATACCTGAAGTGTTGGCTAAGAGGACTGGGACAAGAAGGGCTGTTATAAAACTGACTTTTTGCCCTGAGGAAGGAAAGAAAAAGGAGTATCTGCCATTTGGAAACATATTCCTTTTAGTAGCCTGCATGCTCTTCAGACATGCCAAATCATTGTACAGACATCCTTATGGTATTTTCAACCCAGAATGAAGCTACAGCAGACAAAGGAACCAGGCAAACAGGATGCCAGCAAGCCCTGCTAAAGGAAACACGATGTAAATCAGGGAGAGGAGTACACAATGCCTATAGGATGTATTCTTTCTATAGCAGGGGCCAGCTCAACCTTTGGCTTGAGAACAAGATCCAGCCCGGGCAACCATGTTAAATGACATTGTGTAGGGAGGATGTGATGGGCTCGCCTTCATACATCAAAGGTTATCATCAAAATTCAAGGCACAGGAACACAGATTTTTGTACAGATCTGATCCATGCCCTGGCTAACCCAATTTCCTGCTCTCAGTTACAGCCTATGACTTAATGCTTGGAGGGAAGGAGGAACTTCCCCGGGTATCAGCTCACTGACAGTGCAGTGTTAGACAGTGCAAAGTTTCTTAGCTGACCCCTACATTTGTTCAGCAAACATCTAATTAGGACCGCTGGACATCAGTGCATTACAAATGTAGGTAGCAATGTCAGCAGGATGGCAAATGGTGAGTCACGGCGTATTTCTGCAGCACTGCAGCATGGAAAGCAAACCCAGCAGCACAGTGAACTTATTTGTCGATCCTGTGTGTTGGCAGACTCTTTCACATAGTTTCTCTGCACTATCAAATAACAACTCCAAAAATTATAACAAAATATTCCCATCTGTTGAGAAACTTACTTCTGTTCAGCACTGGCCTGTCTCTGTTTGAGTCTCTCCTGTCAGACGGAGACCTCATCACTGCTGCTCATGCAACGGGGTCACGGAGATCTGACCGCAGCAGAGCAAAGTTTTGAGCCATGTCCCATAAACAAGGGAAGATTTCCAAGCCCGTCCCTGCCTGCACAGGAGGATGAGGGCTGGACTGCACTGTGTTTTGAAACAAATCCATAACCAGCAAAGGAAACAACAGCATTGGAGCGGAATCCCTTGGCTGATTCTTTATTTTCTGATGTCGATGGGGCCAGAGGTGTGGAATTGGGTCCGTCTGAGATGCCTCCCATGTGATAATGTGCAGTTTGCATCTTTCCAAAGCACAATGATTTGGAATAACAGTTGCCAAGGAATTTATCTTGAATGTCCTTTTTAAAACAAATTCCCAGCTGTTGGGGTTTTATTTTTTGGGGGTGTTGCATTCTTTTTTTTTAAGGACTCCTTAAAAACTTACTTTAAGGGCTACAGTTGGAAAAAAATGGGTTTGATTTTTTTGCAAATGGGCTTCCATAATAGAAAAGGCTGTTTCAGTGGAGCCCTGACATTCAGCGCCCCTTACAAAGACACCAGGGACCTAAACACCATCGATGCTGTCAGATTTCCAAGGCTGAATTCCTCCCTATAATATCCAGGCTTGCAGCCAATTTGGCTGGCTTGGAGCAGTTGTATCTCTAAAAAATGCTTGATGTGTATTCACTTTTAGAGAAAAAAAAAAAAAAAAAAACCCCACCAAAACCCCCAAAAAACTCAAACCCTAACATTGCAGAGTGGTTCAGAAAGACAGGCAGATGATGGAGTGGAGCAACAAAGTCACAAAGACAACCCAAGCAGAGATGACCTTCCTGAATTCCACATCGCTAATTCTGCTCCTTGGAGAGAGTGCCTCAGCATTTGTACCTTAGCATGATACAACTATTTCCTTTCTCCATAGCTGATCCTCTACGTGGCTGCTGCGATACCATAAAACAAACTAGTTTGAGAAAACAGCAGGCTATTTCTGAGCTCTTTCTTATGAAGATTAACTGCTCTTCAGAAAATGATCATTCATGGATGTTTGTTGGGCAGGAGGCAAAGCGAAGGGAAGAGGATCCTCTGCCTAAGTCTGCTCAAATATTTAGGAGAAATGTTGTCTTGGTTATTGATGTGTTTTGCTGACCTATAAAACATAGATATCCTGAAACCCTACGCCCATGCAATGGAGATAAAGGAACATAGCTGAACTCCATCAAACTACCAGTGGGAGTGCAATAAGCTTAGAGGTTCTAAAGCATTTTTAAATTAATATCACGAGTGTTATTAAACTCAGAATTCACAGGCACTTGCAACTGCAAAGGAAATTTTTTCTGCTTGCTAGATTAGGAAAGAGGTACTGGCACTTTGGGAAGAAAAGGTCAAGAAATTTTATCTGGAGAGCTCCTTTGGAAAAGGCTGTGCCATTTTGCTTACAGTATTGTTGCTATAACAAGACAGTGGGCAGAGCCATATCAGGATTGCAGAACCACTTCACCAGACATGGAAAAATATGAACGAAAAGCACTAATAAGCACTAGTATTGTTTGCAGTCTTATGTTTGCCTGGCCCATTTGTACCTTTTCAGGTACAGGAAATGCCTCCTGAGGTATTTCCCAGGAGAATGAGAGCTGATGGGGAGGGACTGCGTGGTTTGTAATACTCCATGAATGAATGCTGGCTGCTTTATTTTGTCTTTTTAAAGACAAACCACATACTCATTTCTTGGGGAAGTGGGGGGGTGTCTATTGTTTCGTTTTCCAAACATATCTCTTGGTATCTTGTGCTCAAAAATATTTGTAAGGGTTGTTTAGAGGCAGAGGAGATGTCATTACTGAAAAATCACAATTTTTCAAATCTTGTATGCAAAGATCAGACCACAGGGTACCAGGTGACAAATAAAACATTCCTCATATTTCTTTATAGCTTTTAAAAATCACTTGACTTTCCAAGACAGTCTGCGTGACTGAGATGTGGTGTGCTTTTTTTTAAACACTTCAGTTTACTTAATGCTTTAAGTGCGTGTTTGCAGGACTGAACCTATAATGTGAAAGAGATGAAAATATCTTAGCATAGATTAGAGGACATTCTCCCGGTGTAGTGTATACTTTTCAGCACGTGTCCAGAGAGGATTTTATAGCACAGATATTTCTCAAAGTGATGGAACTGTGAAAGTATCCGCCCTTGGTACTTGTTTACCTTGGAATAGTCTCTGAAGTGGCTTCTTTCTCAACACAAGTAGACTTCCCCACAGAGATAATATTTCCCTGCCATACAGATAGAAAACTTTCTAAAGGAAATTTCCTACACAACAACAAAAAAAAAAAGGAGGGGAGACAGGGAGGGAATGCACTTGGCCCCTATAGCTTTTCACGTTGTCTCAATGTGATGAATGCTCCCAGATACTTCAGCCTGTGAGACAGCCACACAGGCAGATCCCACTTTAAGCAGCGCCAGTAACAGAGGACAGCAAGGAGTTTGGGCTAGTCTCTGAGGGCTTTTACATACCTCTTAACTCTGTTTATGATGGCAAAACATTCCCATGAGAGAGGAGCTTTAAAAATCTTGGAGCGAGAACTAAACAGAGTGCCTACTGGCTTTAGCTGTCCAGTCACTCTTAACTTTCAGTGGGACTTAAGCCCCTACTTAGGGGGCTCTTCCAAAAAAATTCAGCCCTGTACATTATAGCAACACTAACAAATAACTTCATGATAAAATCTATTAGCACAACTGCCATTAACTGGCTTCCTTGCAGAAAGATCAAGGAAGAGGTCAAACAAATATAGTACGGATGGTAAGCAAGCCTTTCGCAAAATGAGATAGCGACTCTCCTCCTAGGGTCAAGGATTAAAGGGGGATGATACAGGAGAAGCCCACATCTTCAACCTGCATTGTGGGTGCACTGCAAGTTCCCCTTGCAAGGTCATCTGTCTGCTACCTTCCACGCTGCAGGAAGAGTTGCTTAAAATGAAAGAAAAAAAAATTAAAAAAGAGGTTAAGGTAAAAAAATCATAGTAAATAAGTTACAAAATATTCAAAGCAGATATTTAATAAGAGAAGAGGGATACAAAGGGGAACAATACAGGCTTTGTCGGGGCACACAGAAAGAGCTAAAAGATCTAGCAAAACTAGTGATAAATGATGGCTTCCCACAAATATTCATCTCATACTAATTAGAGAAGAAAAAGCAATAGGCTAATCTGGAAATCTTTCCAAAACAAGAATCTGCATTGCTAAACTAATTTTACTAATACTCTCTTTAAGACTCACTGTGTTTCTTTTCCATGAGCTCTGTCAGAGTGTTGTGAACATGGCACATGCATTTTCTTCACATAGCAGGGAGGGCAATTGGGTACCAGGTTCTCCATGAAAGGCACAGAAGGGTGGAAAGTTGGGTGACTGCCACAGCAGGTTATTTGTGGTCCCACAAAATGTGCTGCAATCATGGGTTTTGTCAATACAGGGGGAGTTGTAGGAATAATTTCAGAGAGGAATGTACCTTGTCAGTGCATGCTTTAATTGCTTTCCATAGTAATTTCTGTCCAGCAATCATGGTAGAATTGGGGAATTAATGCCTGGCCAAGAAACTGAAGATGCTGAGTAGCAGCAGCACCTGGTCAATCTGGCAGTATTTATGTTCATTTCTGTAAGCCATCAGGACTCCCGGCACAGAGACAAACCCCTCCTGGAGACATCATCATCACAGACCCTCAGTTTTCCAACCCAGATGCCAGACATCAGATGCCTTTGTTGGAAGTAGGATCCCCACTTGCAAGGCCTCCAACATCTGACCAGCCCCCGCATAACTGACCTGGCCTGTACCCATATGCTCTCAAAACCCACGGTTTTCAGCTGAGAAGCTGAGCTGAGCTGGGTTGGCAGTAAACCAGTCCATACCAAGGCCTTCCTGCAGCGGGCTTTGGCCTGAGTTCCACCAGAAGATTTGCCAGAACAAACAGGTTTCCCCAAAATGTGAACTGTTCAGCTCTTTCCACTGGGGAAAAAAATCGTTCCAATGGAAAATTTCTCACCCTTATTTTCATGGTTGTATTGCAACAGACTGTAGTCAGAATTCTGAGTAGGTTGTGGTCTCTCCCCCAAACAGCTGCAGTCCAGTTGGAAAAAAAGAATCAGAAAAAGGGGGAAGTTTGAAATGAAGGAAGTGAGGAAGCTGGAAGGAGGAAGAGTGAGGATCAGGAAAAGATCACGATGTGTAGAGGAAATGGCTACAATTGATGGTCCCAAATGCTCTGATGTGTACCACTCAGCTGTAATCAGAGTCTTTCTCCCAAAGGAATGGACGGACAGCTAAACTGAATGAGATTTTTTGGACCTCTCTATGGAAATGGATGTAAGGAATGACACAGATAAGCATAGGCAAAGAGGGGAGCTGATTGCTTTTGGGAGAAGCTGGAAAACTGGGTGGGCATGTACATTGCTGATAACTGGAGCAGGAGACCTGGAGGTGAGGGTGAAGGAAGGAAGCGGTGTGGGAACTGTGTATGATACCTTCTAAAGTTACTTTCATGCGGCCTCGCTCAGGTGCCCTGACTTGCAGGAACAACTGCTTTCCAGAACAAGAGCTTCACCATCACGAGTACTGTCATTTCTTGGCTCTTCCACTGAGTTTGCCCAGAAAAGCTATCTTTTAGCATGATTTCCTGGGTAGCTCTTTCCCCATACTCAGCCCTTGACCCTGCTCTTGGGCAATGCCCACCCTGGACAGTGAGGTTCCGCATCACCAGGGGCAGCAAACAAACCTACTGACCCCCTCCCGTGCCAGGTTCGCTTTGTAGTTCCCCAGCCCGCACCAACCCCTGCCCAAACCCTGCACAGAAACGCTGATTTTCATCCAGCAGCTCCTCCCCTTTTCCCCCAGCACAAGCCATTTCCCCTCCCGCGACCGCCACCCATCCCGCTCTCCCGCCTCCACCACCTCCGGCCCACCGGGAGCGGCCCCCGGGGGCTCGGCCCGCCGCCGCGCCGCACCGCGCNNCACTCGCCGGTCACCGCCGACCATGAGCCGCGCCGCGCCTCGGCCGCGGGCATGACAACGGGGCCGCGCCCCGAGCTCCGCGGGGAGCCAGGCGAGTACCGCGGCGGCGGCGGCGGCGGGGCGTTTCGGGGCGGGGGTGGGTGTCTCTTCGTACCCTTCCCCGGAGCTGCCTGCGTGTCGCGGGGTCTCCTGCGCGCCCCAGCCCCCGGAGGTGGCCGCGTCGCTCAGCTGGTGGAACCGGGGAAGCCGGAGGGTCCGCGGGGCTGGACGAGCGCTGGGGGAGAAAGGGCTGCCAGGCGAGGGGAAGGCGAAGGTGCCCCCGTTGCCTGAGCCCGGCTGCCGAAAGGGGAGGGAGGCAGCGGGAGGTGGGAGAGCTGACGGTGGGTGTCTGCCGGCGTGTGCGGGGCTGGGGCTGGGGCCCCGCTTGGCTTTGGGCTGGGTCGGAAGGGGAATAACCTGAAAAATCTCTGCCGCGCGGCGTTCTGAGAGCTTCTTCGCTCGGGGCGTATTCGCAGAGTCGCTTTTCCAGAGCGGTGGCAGAATCGCGGCGCTTTTGCATCCCAGTGTTATTCCGGGAGACCCGTCAAGTTACTCTGCGTTCATGTCAGGGCACAATAACAGGCAAAGCAGCCCTTCTGTTACCGCCTCGTATTTTTAGACTCGCCAGGAGAAACCACAGTCTCCTCCGGAGCGAGCGGAGCGTGTGGCACTCGCTGCAGCGGAGCAGGGAGGGTGCTTGGTGGGGGAGAGATGCTCGGTCTGTACTGAACGGCGACTGCCCTTTGGTGATTTTTTTAAATGCAACAGAACAAACAATAGAGTATCATATTAGCATGGGGTTAGCCCGAAATAATGGAAAATAAGAGGGCAAACTGTAAACATTATTCAAAATGCCAGCTTGAAATTCTCAAACAAATCATCCAAAACAAACAGTAGCTGAGTGGAACTATTTTCTTTGCAGGGAGTTTCCACTGGAATAAATAGCAAGTTCTGTTAAAAAAAAAAATAAAAAATGTGCAACTAGTTGTAATACTTCTAGTGCTTGCCAGGGACTGGAGGGTGCCCACAACCAGAGAGATCCTTGTGATCCAGAGTGATGTTTTATTGCAGCATTTGCTGCCAGTTCTTTAGAGACACTTGCAGTTTTTACCTGTGGGTCCTACCTAAGACAGAGGTGTCTGTTTTTCCCTTTACCTTCCCATCTCCTTCTACATTTAGAACATTCCTTAATGTTCTTTTTCCTAACCAGGCCTCTGTCTTCTGATGCCTTTGTGTAACCCAGACAAAGCGTTGTTGTGATGTGCCAACTCTACATTACCTGCAGAGACAGAAAATGCGGGCCTTTAACAGTGTGTTCTTTGCCTCAGCATCACAGCTGGTTGCTAGCTTGCACAACCAGAGCAGCAGGGCCATGGACACCTGCTTCTGCAGGAGCTTGGAGCTCCTACGTGGATTGTGTTCCCTGGGATGGATGGAGTACCACCAGGCACTGTACCTCAGCCTTCCCAGTGATTTCTTCAAGGACCTGGTTGTCAGTTTGTCTAGCATGATGTTAAGCTAATTAAGCCACTGGTACTTGATGGGATATGTGTAAATGGCATTGTTCCTGGTCATGGGACAGCTGCCCAAATGACTTGCTGAGACCTGGCACAGCTCATGCCCGGCTGCAGGGAAGTTCCTGGCTGTGTTTCCTGGGGCCCTGGGCTGGTGCTCTCCAGGGCACACCTAAAGAGAAGTAAAGCATTTAGTTTGTGAGCCAGAGAGAAAGTGGTCAGGAGGCCATGTTTTGATATGCATAGACCTTCTAAAGCTTCTCCCCAAGGTTTGCAACTAAAAAGTTTTCTCAAAGCTCTCACTGCCTGAACAGGCAGTTAGCTTGATTGGGAAGCCTATTTATTTAACGCCCTCTAGTGATGTTTTAAAAACTAACATAGATTCCTTTCAAGAGGAAAACAAATATTAAAGTTTATTGGTTTAAAAAGATTTACATTTTCTGAGAGTCAACTGCTTCAGGGAATCCTTATCAAACACAATACCACACTTTGGATGGGTGCATAACCTAATTTTGGATAGGCGTCTCCAGCCATGGAGACATAATGATAGTCTCTGCCTCCCCTGCGGACTCTCAGTGATGCTCAGGGAAGGTCTTTCCATCAACAGGGAAGGTTTTCCCATCAACAGCACTGGACACAGTTCCTTTCTTGTGACCTGTCTTTAAGTGCTGCTGCACTTTAGGTTTCGGCTGAAGTCACATGTAGGTCGCTTAATGTGGCTCTGGTCTAGGTGAGCTTGGCATTCACAGAAGGGACTATTTATGCTTCTTGGTGCTTCGCCTTTGTTCATTATAATTCAGCTAGGCTGGCCCCAGAAATGGGAAGTGTGTGGCGTTGTCTTTGCAGAGGAGCTAGCTCCAGGGGCTAGAACTCTTGTAGATTGTAACCAGGGGATGTGACTCGAGCATATGTGTCGTCAGACTGGTTTTATTTCATAGGTATGGGAGATGTTGAGGAATGTACCATTTATATGGTTTCTCTTAATTAACCTGAAGATGTAGTGGATGTTCGTTCTTCATGATTAGACGTGAGGGATCTCTGATCCTCTCCTGCTTGTAATATGGAAGATTCTGATTTGTGGCTCTGATGCAGAGATCCTTCTTGTGAATCCTTTCCTAGTCCCTCGTCGACAGCATTACACCAGCACGCCGTACTCTGCCTTCCTCCCTGCCACAGGTTCACCACCCCTCAGCTGCTTCACCGTCTGTCGCACCAGCACCCTCACTAACACCCCCAGACTCCTGTAGTTGCTCTGTTCACCTTCATCCACATATTACTCACTCCTCCACCTTTGCCAGGGCCACCGTCACAGCAGGTAGGAGTCCAGCAAATCCAAATACACGCATCTTTGAAAATGCCTACAGCAGTGCTCAGCCACTCCTGCTGTTCCTTGCCTGTGTCCTGCTTACAGCTCTGTATGGTCACACCTGCGTTGCGCTGGACCCATCTCAAACGAACTCCCCCAGTAGCCTCTGGAGCACCAGCAGCACATCGCCCATTTGGCAGGGCTGCTCGGGAGCCAACCCGTATCCTCTGGCTGGAGGCTGATGTGCCGTGGTCACCCAGAGGTGGTATTAAAGTATGGTACCCATCTGATCTGCAGGACTGGTTTCTCAGCTAAGGCAGGAAATCTGCCTTGCCAGCTCCTCACCTCTCCGTGTGCTTCTGGTTAGGGACCTGGCATCTCCTCAGGATATTCTCCTCGACTTGTCTGTGAAAGTCTCATCAATATGAGTACTTAAGCCTGGTAGAGCAAATAGCAAGTCCGCTTAACAGCACCTTCTCCATTTCATCCAGAGGTTGAGACTTGTAGCAGAGACTGTGATTTTAAAAACAAAAAAAACAAAAAAAACCAAAACAAACCAACCCCAAAAAACAATAAACCCCACTTCTGTTCATCTTCCACTTCTCCACATTTTCTCCTGAGGGATCTTAGAGCTGTGGGGAAAAGGACTGGCGCAGGGATGGGTGCACAGGGGATCAACCCCTCTTTTCTTGTCTCCGCAGTGCTGTCCTCCTCGTGTTCCTCTGAGAGCAAATGGCAGGGCAGATAAGGACATGGAAGTTTCCAAAACCTGGCACCCATAGTTAGCCCCTCTGAAAACAGGGAGGGTGGAGTCCAGCTTGTGGCATGTGAGAGAAACCGAAGCAAAACAGGATGTTTTTGTGATTTAAAACTTATTTTTCATAATTCCTATTGAAAGGCTTGTTTTGGTTTGGTTTTGAAGTTGCCTGCTGCGGTTATTGGGAAATTTATTAGGCAAAGAGCTTTGTGCATGTATGTGTGTGTGTGCAGATGTGTTTGTGCATGTGTGCTTGTGTAGGGAGAGCAAATGAAGAGGCTGCTATTCAGGCTTAGGATGATTTTCTACCTGAAAATTAATAAAACCAATAAAGACTAACTAAGTGATGGGAAACATAAATTCCATCTATGTAGCTCTTCTATGAATTTTGTGGGACAATTGTTTTCTGCTCTGAACAGCTCAAAATTGGAAAGATTCTGTCAAATTATAAAGAATTTATCACAGACCCACAAAAATGCTCATGGCTGGAGGTATTAGTTGACACATAAACGTGTATTAAACCCAAGTAATGGGAAATGAAGCATGAGGGGCAGGTTAGGAAGCCTTTGGGATCGTCTGTACTCCATAATGTGTCCTATATTTGGCCTAGTTTCAGCTGATGGAGTTTTCACACTAGTTCCTGTAGAGGTTAAGGCAAAAATTAAAAAGAAATACTGGGAGAAATGAAGGCGTGGAATAATACATGAATCAGAGTAAGTGTCTTTAAATAGAATGTTTCTCGGAGTTTTCCACTGCCTGCCCCTTCAGGCTGCGCCAGAAATAGAGGCACAGAGAGCGACATCTCCGAAAAGCCCCACAGCCACTTGCTGTCCCCACTGCTGGCGCACACTGGGTGCTCCCAGGAGAAGGTGGGACCTCTGTGTCGCAGTGTCTCCTTTCCGCCCCTCGGTCCTACCGAGCAAAAACGCCTCCCTGGCCCCAGCCTGTGCCCTTGCATGGGATACGAGGAGTCATTATGCTGTCTCGCCTTTGTCTGGTTCATTGGAGATGCTGTACCTGCTCTTGTAAGTCCTACCCTCTGCAAAGCGCTGGCGTTTTATCATTGACTTCAGTGAAACAAGACATATTCCGCCTTAATTGTTTCTTCTCCTTGGGTCATCTACAAGTTTCTGCAGTAGCTTGCAGCGGTTGCTCCCATGAATAATTATAACAGCCTCATGTAAGGAACTTAATGTGAATAGTTTGATTCCACTGCTTTTTCCACCTCTTGTGCTATCAAAGAACTGGGACACGTTCTTTGAGGCCACACAACTTGAGTTGCATTGGTTCATAGCAGGAGCTTTTTACTGTAAGAAAGTGCATATTTGTTAGCCTCACTTGGCAAACTAACCTCTGGCCTCCAGGTTATTTGATCTCTGAGCTCTTCATCCTCCGTGATTAGCTTCTCTTCTTCGCTTTCTCGGTCCACTGGCAGCTCTCCACGCTGTGTTTTCAGGCCCCTCCTTCACACCTTCTTTTTTACATGGGCTCAGCTCACATAGTGCTGCTCCCGCCTGCCTTTCCATTCCTGAGCCTTGCCCAGCTGCTCAGCGGTGTCTCTCTCTTGGCCTCTGTCACTGTTCAACCCTTAATGTCTTCCTGCAACTCCAAAAACTGGCAAAAAAGTGCAATTGTTTAAGCCAAAGTCTACTTTTATTTGCCCAGCTCGTGTAACTTTAGACTCGCAGCTCCGCTGAAATTCACAATGTTTGGATCCTCATTTGAGGCTGGGATGCCTACTTTTCGTTTTCATCGACTGCAGAATTCTGTGGGATTAAATCCTACAACTCAGCACAAACCTATCGTGAGTTCTGAGGAGGAGTTCGACAGTGAATGTTACTAATAAGTTTGTTACCCGTCCTGATGCTGACAGGCAGATGAGCAAGCAACAGAAAGAGGAAAATGCCTTTCATGGTGCGTGTGCTAGCAGAGGTGCTGTTGATTAACCCATTTTTCAGCCAGGCAGCTCTGAGAATGCCGTTTAACAACCCCTAGTCCCTATAATGCTAACAGGATGCTTATAAGGCATAGAGGGATTAATGTTCAGCTCTAATAAAATCCAGATGCACAGAGCTGCCTCTTTTCAAGGTCTTTTCTCTGGCCAAGCTGCAAATGAAATGATTTAAGCATGGTAAATAGATGAGAAACACCAGACTTGCAACATGCACTGGGTACTGAAACTCACAGACACCAAGGGCTGCCAACAGCCGCCTGGTGGAGGGGATGGGGTCACCCACTGACCCTCTGCCGGCAACAACATCATCCCTAAGGTGGGAACTTGGGACCGTTCTTGGGGAGCACAATTTATGCACGTTTGCATTAAGGCTGGGGGAAGCTGGCTTGGAAACAAGGCTGCTTCTGTCCCTAAGAGAAAGCCACGGCAGGTATAAGGGTGGTGAGTGTCTGGTCGGTCCCTGTCAGGGCTGTGGTGATGGACCACAAGCAGCTTGGCAGCTTGCACTGGGTGTGTGTCCAGGGGAAGGTGAGGATTCGTACCACAGCGTTCAAGTGGAGATGCGCTGTCTGCTCAGTGGACCTGAAGCGTTACTGCCTCATAAATTGTAGTTTACACTTTCTCTTCCTTATGCAGTTATATCTTCCTGTAGTGGGTACTGTGCATTTCATGCACTGGTGGTTAATCTGGGCCCGAGCCGGGGCTGGACCAGCATCCTCGAGCTCAGAGGCCCTGCTTTGGAAAGGCTGAAGTCATTCTGTAGCTGGGCAGACCCAGCTGTCTATGAGTTTTTAATTTTTAATATGGCAGGAGGAGGAGTTTTGAACCAAGAGAGGGGAAGAGAAGGGGGTTAGTTTAAAGACACGAAGGAATGTGTTACATTTTTCTGTTCCTCAGGTTTGGCTGCTCTGCAAGTTTTTCAGTTTGCCAAAGCTCAATTCAGTGAACTATTTATTTGCATTTTTAAAGAGCGAGCATGATTCTTAATTTACTTTGGCCTCAGTGATGAATTTTTATGCTGTGAAACCCAGCAAGTTCCCTTCCAATGTTATATATACATTCAACTTTGCAAGAGAAACTTCTACCCCAAAGTATCAGCATGAATTAAATGGTTTAAAGGGCTTTTCAAAAGTGTGCCCCCACTGATTTCCCACCTGAGTCTTATCAGTAGTCACCCCATAATTGTTTGATGCTATGCTCATAATCAGAGCATGCCACAGATTGATGCTGGAGACCGTATATGTGTGTAGAGTTATGTAGAGGTTTTCTTTAGAGGCAAGAATTCCTCGTGAGAGGTTCTTGGAGTAGCTTTCAGCATTTGTTCAAAGGAAGAAAAGGGATGAGGAAAGAGTCCAGCTATAAAGTTCTATCAAAACATATAGGGGGAATCTGTTGCAGTGGGTTTTCACCATGGGAATAACCATTGCAGGAAAATCCCAACAGGTGGCAGCTGTTTGGTCTAATCCATTGCCAGCAAATATTTCAAATTTACTCAGCCCTGGACATCAGAATTGCAATCAAACTGTCAGGACCTCCAAGAAGAGGTGAAGAAATTGTACAAAACAAGGTTTTTCTTTTCCCACCCACTTTTGGCCTCCTGTGCTAGTACTAAAAGGGGGAAGTGCTTCCTCCAGTGGCTGTTAGTTTCTTTCCAGTACAGAAGTATTTCTAAATGGACATAAATATTTATCGATCTCTGCAGTTTCCATCAATTAGCTATTTGCTCTGCTGGCTACAGAGAAGAGACTTGCATTTCTCTTACTCAAAGTTCTTCAAATTGATATCGATGCAAAAAAGACTTTGTCCGAGTGCACCCTTTGGATGTTTGGGGCCTGATCCTGTTGAAGGTGATGGCTAATAATCATCCCCACCAGCACTAAGTGTTTTTCTTGCAGTGCTTTTTTTGCTGTTGTCCCAGAATACATAGACACACCCACTCCTGCTGAACCTTCGGATTTGCAGAGGAAAGACCACCCATGGATGTTTTCAGCAGCAGTTGCCCATAATTTTCACAGATGCTGTCCACCAACATCAGTGGGCTGAGGCTTGGAAATAGCAGGATTTTTTTTTATTTTATTCTTGTATTCATCAGTTTTCACCTGTCTGGCCAGTACTGGATGCCGCAGTGAGGAAGCACAGAGCTCCAGGAGGGCACCCAAGTGTTTGCAGAGGCACAGCTCGTGAACAGGAGCCGTAGCTTTGTCTTCCCGCTTAAAGCTTTTGGGCCCCTTTTTAGGTACCTGTCCTGCCGTTTGAGTGACAGTTGAGAGTTTCACTTTGTTTTAGGAGCCTGGGCAGTGCTGTGTCACGGGACCAAACCCTTGTGCTCATCCCCAGGCATGGGTATTCCTGGTGGACAGTGCCACGCGGGCAAGGCTGTGTTCAGTAGCCAGAAACACAGACCCAGGCCTGGATAAATTCCAGGTGTCCTCACTTGGGGTCCAGCCCAGCGTCATTTCAGAACGTGGACCATTACATCAGCTGTTCAGAAAGACCCACTTCAGTTGGGAAGACCTTTGGTGGTCCATGAGACAGCAGTCCCCTCCGTGCTTTGCAGGACATCCTCTCTCATTGCCATCTGCTGCCGGTGATGTTCCAGACTCCCAAGGAAGGCAGACCCTGCAGGCACCAGTAATCCATGGGAGCAGGGGAAAAAAAAGTGGGATGCAACAGATCGGTGTGAGTCAAACTAGTCCCCAGCCACCTCCGAGTGGAAAACCCACTCGGCCTTTGGCAGCCGAGAATTGTTTCTCCCAGTCCCCCTTATATGGGACATTTTAAAATAAACCAGCAGGGCTCCATTTCTTGGAAGGAAAAGGAAATGTTTCAAAGTGTGTCCTTGCAAACTGATTTACTGCCATCAGGCTCTGCATATTTTAAGAAATGTTTGAGTTTGGTTGGAGCTGCGTTTTAGCAGTAAGGGAGAGGGAAGCAATTAGTGACAAAACACGGGAAGACGAACTTGTGTAAAACGGCTCGGATAAATATTTACACCCAAGTTTCTTAGCTCTGACTTCACATTAAACCCTGCCCTGTCTCTCTGCAGGGACTCGCATCCACAAATAAAATACTGGGCTGTGGCTACCCAACATTATTTTAAACTTCCTCCTCTAATTAATTAGGCTAATTATGGCTCTTAAGGAATTAATAAGACTAAAGTGGCGGAAGGAGAGTTAAAGATTCTCCCTAGCATTTGCAAGGAAATGTTAATGCTTTACCACATGCCTGTGCTGGCAAAATTCACCCCAAAGAGCTCGTAAAACAGCTGCACACTTTTTTCCTCTCTTCTGGGCACAATTTTCACCCTGTGCAAAGTAAAGTAGTGCAGACTTTCAAAATATAAGTGGACAGACACACGTGTCCTTATCTAACGTGAAGGAATATGGAAAAATGAGGCTGGATGGATTGGAAGAGGGTTACATTAGCCAGAAAATGGAATGGACTGCCAGAGTCTCAGGGTGGCAGGAGGCACAGGGCAGTTATTGTAGTGTTAATTTGGGCTGCATGAGCAGGTAATACTGCTCCTTATTAGGTAGGATGAATAATCTGTGTTGTGGAAAAGCTTCTTGTAGCCCAAATGGTAGCAAAGGGACCTGTTTCTTCGGACAGGTAGGTGATGGTAAATGTTTAGGTATCAGAAATTCCTGATAATATTCCATGAGATTGGATCTGCTCTGATTTTGCCTGCTCTCAGATGTTGTTGGTCTGTGCTTTTGATAAGGTCCTGGGGCAAGAGCTGTGTCTGTCTTATATTTGCAATGAAAATGTTGCAATAATGCCTCCGGAATACACCTTATGATTTGAGGAGAAAGGAGACCTAGCTTAGACCCCTCTCAGAACGAAGACCAAGCTTCCAAGCCTAGCTCTGCCACTACTTCTCTGCATCGCTGTGGGCATGTTACTTAAATCCTCATTTTGGGCCTCGGTTTCCCCTTTTTCCAAGCAGGCACTTGAAGCTGGAGTAGAGATAAATGGGATAAGAGTAAGGAAGGGTTTGTTTGAATGCCTGTAATGTGTTGAAGAGCCCATCAGATGGAATGTGTCGTGGTGAAGCACAGTAGTAGTTATATAGAGGGAAAAGCAGAAAGTCACTTTGCTGAGGCCACCACTGTCTCAGAAACAGGCTGTGTCAGTCCTCTGGCGGCTAATCATGGTCCTGACAGAGCTCCTCAGTTGGCCATGTACAGCGGTGGGTACTCCTCTAGATACATAGGGTTTGTTTCTCTTCCTTTATTCACCTGCCCCGGAGTGTCTCTAGAGCAGCCATGAAGGCCTCATGTACCGCAGGGATGCTGGCGTGGCAGCTCTGCGGGAGCTGGGAATGGGGTGGTGTCACAGCACAATGTGTGGAGCTGCTCCTACAGCTGCCGAAAACATTACTGTCCCCGGGATGAGAAACCTGGCGGCACAGCTGGCGGACGAGCACCATGAGATGGATGTTGTAGACTGTTTCAGCTTCTCCTGGCTATTCTGCGTCACGGGAAAAGGCCCATCTGGTGTCTTGGGGTGGAATATCTGACAGGGGTGTGAAGTTTGCCTACAGAGCCCAACTCTGCTCAGAGACAGAGAGCATGGAATAGCTGTGGCTGCGAATAACACTCCTAGAGGTGCAGCAGGCCTGGCACCAGAACAGGCAAAGTATGCTTTTTTGGTCTGGCTTCCTCTCAAAATGGGGCACTTGGTGGCACCGTAAGGACTGGGAGGTGGTTGTACACTGCCACCACCAGTAACGTCTGAGCTTGGTGGTGGATTGTACCCAGACGTGATGAGGAGGGAGGTATCGGAGGGTGGGGATGTTCCTGTAGGTTTTGTAAAGTCAGCCAGCTGTGACACCTCTCAGCCCTACTGCAGGGAAGGACCATCCCAACACCCTCCTCAAGAGCAGGTGATCCCCATGTAACAGAGCTCACAGCCCAGCCCGGGAAAGGTGTAATCCTGGGGTCAAAACGGTGCAAAACCACTGTGCTGCAGCACTGTCTGAGCTGGCCTCAGACCATCCCCACTGGGGAAAAAACAGGGTGAGACGTGGAGGGATGGGCCAGCTTTTGGGGGAGAGGAGCAGATGGCCCCATGGAGGAGGCTGTGCTGGGGGCACGTTTTCGGCCCCTCGGGGGTGGCTCTGTCTGCCTCTCTGGGCGGCTCTAGCACTGCTGCCCCCATTTCTGTTCAAGCTGAGACAAGGGGACTCGGAGCAGAATGGCTGTGAGCAGCTGGCAGCAGCCCAGGCGCCTGCCGAATGCTGCTGGAGCTTCACCAGCCGGGAGGAACTGGTGCGCAAGCGGTGGCTTGTGCCTCTCGGGCTTGGGGTGATGGGGGAGAGGATCAGCCCGTCCTCTGCAGTGCGCGGTGTTTGCCCTGCTGCTCCGTCCCAGATCAGCACTGCCAGGGGGAGCTTTGGAAGCTGGATCCCGCTCCTGGGGCAGCGCAAGTCCAGGCTCGAGCTGAGGGGGAAGGCTTGGGTCTGCTGCCTTGCAGACCGAGGCAGAGACTCCAGCTGACCCATTTAACACAGTTCCACCTCAAACAGTTAACTAGTGGTGAAGTTGTTACAGGAAATATTCGGATTGGCACAGGAAAAGCCACACGTTCAGCCGTCCGACCTGAGGTTTCGCGCCCGGTGACAAAGCCAGCCCCTGCAGTGCTTATGCTCATGGTCGTCTTACGCACTTTGACTTGGGGGGAACTAAGCGCAGGGCAGAAGTGAGAGATCCCTTAGGAAACCTGCTCCTCCTTCCTCTAATCAGTCCTTTCAAGAATGTTTTCATCCTCTGTCTACATCTGCGGACTCACTCCCTCAGTTACATACCGTACAGCACACGGCGCTACCACTGCGTCTGCTCTCATCATTCCTGTTTTCTAAAGTCAATAGGCACTGCACTTCTAGAGATTAAATTTTTAGGCATAGCATGATTTCTGGATGTCTTCTAAAGGCATCTAATGCTTGAACAACTCTGCTATTTAGCAAACCTTTCAAACTAGTGCTCCACCAAGTTGATTATTCCTGTTACTCTAGTAGCAGAAACACAAGGCTCTTATATTAAAATGATTCATTGTATATGTGTTCCGTGCTACACTCCTAGTTAGATTCATTGTCTTGCTATACAAACAGTATATAAAACTTCCCGTGAGAGTTCGGTGACCTTGGCCTGGCTCTTTCCCTTCGTTACGTGAGTGTAAAGCTACTGACTATAGTGGATCCACGTTGATTTACCCTAGCTGAGGTCTGGTGGTCTTTGCTGGACTCCGCTCAGTCCTAGCAGTACTCAGCAAGGTCTGTGACAGCCCCCTGTCCTCCCATCCCCTCCATGCATACCCCTAGGACCTTCCTCACTGCCAGTGTCAGAGCAGGGGGTTTGCAGCCCACCACTCGAGGCCAGGTTCCCCTGGGACTGTGGGTGGGGTTACCTTGGTGCTGGGTGGCCAGGGCAGCAGGAGGCAGGGGAGGTCTCGGGCTGGGGGTCCCACGGGAAGCTATTTCATACAGAGCATGTTTTCTGGAGGGCCCACTCCATTTTGGACCCTTCTCCCTGTCAGGTCATACTGGCCTGCCCAACTGGCAGTAAGCTGGAAGGAAGCTGGTTAACAATGCCTAATCATGATCACCATCACGACGACAGATCTCTGCTATATATAGCATCTTTTCCTGGCTGGGAACTGGGCAAAGATGGGGAAACCAGCACAGGAACCAAGTCACAGCCCAGGCTTTTGTCTTGGTCCTAGAACTCCAAACACTCACCTTTTAAGGGACACTTGGAAGAGAACTGGAGAGGTTTTTTATCTTATTCTGGGTGGCGAGCTGGGCAGGGAATCAAGGCTGAGAAGAAAACAAGTCATATTCCAAGGAGCTGGTGCCATGATGTAGGAGGGAGCGTAGCTTCTCAAGCCAGTATCGCCCAAGATCGGGCTGGCAGAGAGTGGCACAGCACATCTGGATGAGATGCAGGGCAGGTAGGCATGGCTGAGGCTGCCTCCCTATAAGGTGACGCCAAGTGTTCTGCGATGGATTTCCCCATTCGGGGGCAAAGGGGAATGACTGCAAGACAGCAGCTTTTGGAGCCCCTGCTAAAACTGCTCCTGGTCGTGGGGTCACATTCCAGTTTGTACAATTTCTCGAGTGGCAGATGAAGTCTGGGAACAAGGAGAGAAGGAGACAGCAGCCATGCAAATGCACTTTTCCCTAAACTCATTTTAAGTGCAAGTCAGCATAAAATGGCAAGCCCAGTTCATGTAACCTCATGCCTGATTTCCTTCTATGCAGTGAACAATTTCCCCTTCTCTTTCTTTGTCTCTCTCTAATTGGGTTTTCTAAGTAGAAATGCAACTGCAGTCTTATACAGGCACTTTGTAAGAGCATCCTGCGCTCACATAAACAAGAGACGTAACAGAGCAGGAGGCAGAAGCATCTCACATTATCTCATTAAGATGCTTCTGTAGGAATGCCGCTGCTAACGTAAACTCATCATTGGATGGACGAGCAGCAGCAGTTGTTTTCACATGGATGGATCCAAGCCCAAGCAATTGGTTAATTGTTTCTTTACTCTTAACTGGATCCTTAAGTAATTTTTTGAATGTTGCCTGAGAGCTAAATAACCGTGTGCTACATTTATACAGTAACTTTTGCTCTTTTCCAGTAGACCACTGAAAAATGTGCCTTTACTGGGTTCAGTTGATAATTAGCAGCGATCAGCTGTCTGCTCTGACACAACGTACCGATACTGTGATGAGAATATTTATAGGAAGAGAGCATTTCACAAGATCCATCCAAGAATGAGAATAATATTGATATTACTGTCTCTGAACAATCTATGAAACTCCAAAATAATCAAGGACATTGTGGCCCATGTTTTACACTCTCTGACTGTGCCTTTAGCATCATAAGCCTCCCTAACTGATCTGAGTGTCAGCATGGAACTGACTCAAAGTCCAGGATTATAAAAATACATGGTTTGGGGTTTTTTTTTGAAGAGTATATGATACGCTTTCACCATCTTCACTGCTAGGAAGTGGACTATTTGTCTAATGTGGGGGAGATGACACTGACAGCCAAATGTTTGACATAAAAGAGTAGCAGAATGTGGCAGAGAAGAGCATTGGGAGAAGCATGTTTCCCAGTGTGAGCTGGGTGCCTGCAGCCACAGTAGTGACATGTTGGTAGGGTCCCTCCATTCAGTAGCATGCAAAGAACTCATGGTGAAACATCGGTATGCTGAGAATAGGGCTAGACCTAAATTAACCCTTTCCCTATATTTGATCTTACTGCTTTTTACCCCCTGTGGGTACAGGGAAGCCAGTCCAGTGTCAGGGCTGAAGTGTGAAGTTGATCTCATTTACATATGATGGTTTGTAATAAAATGCAGCTTCAAACTTCTTTAAGTCCCGCTTTTGATGGCAACAGAGTTGGTGCAGGGGCTCGTTAAAGAACCACATAGGAGGGAGTGGAAGGGAGAACTCAAGCTAAATTCAGAGCTCACTGGGGCAGCCGGACTTTTCCTTCACAGCATGCTAGACACTGATGGGTGAATGTCCCAGATCTGGAGTCACGTCTTAATTTTTAGATGATGTCCACCTCTGTCCAGTAAGGAACAACATTAATGAAATCAGTGCACAATTCTCCCCTTGTCAGAAGAGAAGGGAGGGGATGGCTGTCATCCCTGCCTCAGCGGAGAGCGTGTGGGGTGGAGACAGGCTGACTGGCTGATCTTCCTTGCTGTGTGTTCAGCCCTCAAGACACTACAGACTGCAGGGTGGTATGGATGTACCAGGCTAGTTTTAAACGTGCTAGCTAGCCCCATTTCTTGGCAGAGGCTCAGGCTTCATCCTGCTATTTCTACACTGCTAATTGTTTTCAGACTGGCTTTTCAGTCTTTCTTTCAGTGATGATATACCTAATGGCCAAAGCAGAGCTGTCCGGGACCCTTCTTGTAGTATATTTTTTTCTCTGGGAACATGCAGATGAATTGAAAACATTTTATTGAAACACACTGCTTTGGAAGAGCCTTCCAGTAAAATGAAGGGAGGGCTCTGAAGGAACTCTTCCTGCCGCGCAGGATCTTAAGGCTTCCTGCCAGGCACATTTCCATTGGAAAATGTCCTCGATTCATGCCAGCTTACCCACCCAGCCCCATGGTCTGTAGCTTTGCAGCAGCCCTATCGTATGGATTAACCCAGAAATGCAGAGTCTTGTAGATCTGTCACATCTTACTGTGCCGGTGGTCCTGCATCCAGGTGTCCCTGGCCTTGCAGATGGCCAAGCCAACAGCTCCTTGGCTGGGTTTACCTCCCACATGTGGTCTAGAAGCATCACAGTCTCTGGTCCATAACCTACAGTCTTTCGTAGCATCAGCAGCTCGTGAGTGGCAGAGACGTGTTTCCCTGCTGCGTGGCACTGGCCGATGGAGATGACCCTGACCAGGCAGCTTCCACTGCTGCGGGCAGAGCGCACGCGTCTTGTCAACTTGCAGCAGATGCTAGGGTCAAAGAGAGCACGTGGTGGTTTTGAAGACACGGTGTATCAATGTTTCTGAAGCAAATATTTCAATTAATGTTTTGCAGAAAAGTTGCACTATTAAAAAAAAATCTTGTTTTCATTTCTGAATGTGAACTAAACCGAATAGCAGCAGTGTTCCAGTGCCGCAGACATTGCAAGCTTTGACCAGCTACTGACAGAAGGAAAATCCACCCTGTTCTAAGCAGGTGATGTTATTTTTCAGCTCCATCCCTCCCACCTTAACTATCTGAAGAATAACATTCAAGTGCAGAGGTCAGTGGGGGGAAAAAACCCCCACTCGTGCTGGCCAGCTGAGCCGATAGCGTAGGCCATACATGGGTTTGGAATGAGGGGCATTAGGCTCACAACCTCCCCAGTGCCAAGACATACACAGCTAAAATTGGCAGCTCAGAGATGAGTAATGCACAAACACGGTCCAGAGCGTTGCAAGTGCTCAAGCACTTTCAGAGTATGTTGGGTAAACGAGTATCTGTTTCCATGGCATCAAAACAGCAGAGCTTACGCCGTGTCCCTTTGGCGGTTCCCTGATTCCAGTGCCTGGTTAACGTGAGCAGAGCAAAAGCACTCCCTGGCTCTAACATGGGGGAGCACAGCCAAGTCCCCCCTTCATCCGAGAGCAATGCTCGTGGGGAAAGGCTGGATGATGTTGCTGGCACCCAGGCGAGCGCTGGGCTGTGGACCACCAGCCGCCCCCTCCAGGCACTGCCAGCTCTGCTCAAGGGCAGCTGTTGGGCAGGAGGGTGAGGGGGCTGTGGCCGCTCCAGAGATCTCCTGTGTGAGATGGAGGCTTTGTGGTGTTTCTGCTGTGTCGTGAGATGGAAGGGTTTTTTGCAAGAAAACCATAAAAATGTAGACCTTAGAAACAGGCAGGATTCGGAGCATGTGTAATGTGGCACTGGAAGAGCTCTCAAGGTGTTAGGAGACTCTGTCCTTGTCCAGCAGCCTCTTGTGCCCAGTGATAGAACAAGAGGTTAACGGGCACAAAATTTAACATAGGAAGTTCCATCTTAACATGAGGAGGAACTGCTTTACTTGAGGGTGGCAGAGCACTGGCACAGGCTGCCCAGAGAGGTTGTGGAGTTTCCCACTCTAGAGACATTCCAAACCCACCTGGACGCCATCCTGTGCAACCTGCTGTAGGTGACCCTGCTCTGGACTAGATGATCTCCAGAGGTCCTTTCCAACCCTGACCATTCTGTGATTCTGTGATACAATCCAAAACTGTTTAAAATGGGGTAGACAGCTAAGTTCTCCCAAGCAGGGAAGGAGGACATGAGCAACTGTCTTACCTTGCATGGCTACTGAAACCAAAGGCAGAACAATTTATTATTCCTCTATTAAATATGCAAATCAAGTATGTTAACTGTGAAATTATGCCAATTAGTTGTGGCTTGTTTCCTCAGTAAGGTGCCACTCGTGTGATCTTGTGGCCATCATCTCAATGATGTCCTGCCAAGGATACTTGACTGGCTGGGGTCAAAGAGACTTTGGCTGAGGGCTTGGAAGGCAATTTTCTGGTTTGCCTGGAGTCTCTTTGGGATCAGGCAACCGGGCTGCTGGGCAACTGATGATGTCAGCATTTTATTTGGAGATAGTGAGTATGGGGAATAGCTTGTGTCCTGTAGTCACAGCATTTCACTGGAAACCCAAAGTTCTGTCTTGGTGAGACTTCCACGGGTAGTCCAGTGCCTGCTGGAAGTGGTGCTAGTGAACAGGTCCTCAGACTCCTCTGGGGAAGTGCCACAGGTGGGCAAAGACAAGGCTTCTTGGAAGGCATTGCTGCCACCATCCAGATGCAATCTGAAACTGTTCCTAACGGTTTTATTACAATGCCGTTGGAGATGTTACTGCAATGCCCCTGGCACAAGGGTGCATCCGATCGCCTGGCGTGCCTGCTCTGTTCATTCAAGTGACCGTTGCTGCTGGCAGCCTGCCGGGGTTTTCCACCAGGCAACCGCACCCATCCTTTCTTCCTGCCCTGAGATGTTGCATGACTGATGCTTTGCTGTACTATGTGTTGTAGGAACATTTTATCCTATTAAGGCACCTCTAAAAGGCAGATGTTCTGTTTTAGTAGAGACTCTCTTTTTTTAAAACAAACATTTTTGAGCTGATGTTATTTTTATTTAGTTTTCTCTGTGAAACTTCCAAAGACAGATCTTTGCTTGGCAAGGTCATATCAGGGCATGAAGGAAAAATTGCCATCCATTTGTCACTGTCTACATGTATACATATACACAAGGAATCTACTTAGAGAGCACTACTGGTCTTGCAAAGCTGAATACTCATACATTAAGAAATTGCTTTATTAAATTGTGCTTGCGGTCCCACTCCAGTTTTGAGTTACACAATCATACACTCTTCTTCACAAGGTCATCTGTGCTTTGGAGGGCTCTGCCGGACCTGACCAGGCAATGAATCAGGAGCCTGTGTGGTAGAAAGCTCTTCCCTGTAGAATTCCCTGATCTTCTGTCACAGAAGTCAAAAGGTGTATTGCAAATGAAATGGGACCTGAGGAAGAGTGCTCCTTCCCTGGCAGCTGGGCTCCACGCCGGCCTCTGCCACAGATTCCCTTTCTGAAGTGTTGTAAATCACTTCCACCAACTTTTGAAGTGGTCACTAACGCCCTGTTCTTAATTTCTGGGATTCCTCACATAAATCCCCGGAGACAGAGTTATAGCCGTGCTGAGCCCCTGTAGCTCCCGTTAGCAGGAACAGTGCTTCAAACCAGTCCCCTCAGCCAACCCTTCTGTCTGCTCGGAAAAATCAGGGCCACTGTGTTAAACACCAGGCACCCAATTCACTGTGATCGCTTTGTTCTTAACCTTGCCATCAGTGAAATGAGGATAATCCCTTGCTTTAACATCATAAGAATGTCATGTTAATGTGGTTGTAAGGTACTGAGCTGTAATAGCATTGTGTACTCAGAGATGGGTCTAATGAGCTCACATGCAACGAATAGTTCTGCATTCAGCACAGAGTTTGAGAAGTATATGGTTGATAAAAGAAACACACTTTCTCCGTAGGACCTCTCCTCAACCAGCAATCCTGGTTTCTTTTATTCTTAGGATATTGCATCTTTTGATATGCTCAGAAGTCAAAACATCAATAATTCTCAGCATACTCTAAAATTGCTGGTACTTAAAGCTTTAGTACAGGCAAATGCTGAAATTAGAAATACGCCGTGGGACAGATTTTCCCATGCTTACTCAGCAAGAACCGTTGATGTAAGGATTTACCTCCCAGGCTAAAATCTGTCATCCTTCTCTAACATAAAATTCATTTGGCAAGTAAAAGGACACCTGGGACCTTTGTGTGTGTATGTTGACTTGGATAGTTATCGTGTCTAACTCACAAGTCCCACCATTACAGTCACCTCACTTCTGTGTTGCACAAGACTTGGTGACTGTGGCTGTTAAAAAAAATACAAGTGTCTTGAGGTTACACTACCTGGAGAGGGGCCTAATAACAGTCTATTTTCTCAATCTTTAAATCATGGAAAATGAAGATAGAGAAAACTCTATTGAGTAACCTCATCCATTCCTTCAGCCCATAAATTATGGCTCCCTTACAGTATTATATGCTGTTTGTAGCTTTGTCCACTCCAGTTTTAAATTTGGATTTCTATACCTTCCCTTAACAAACTATTCATGGCATGTTAGGAAGTTTTTCCTGACCTTCAGCCTGTGGGTTTTTTTCTCTGCTTAATTTCATGTCATTACTTTGAATTTTGGCTGTGAAAACTGGAAGCATTTCAAGGTAGAAAAGTTTTAAGTGTCCCACATAAATGTGAGAGTTGACAAGTGTTTTAATAATAAGGAAGGGGAGGGAGGTGTCTGAAAGCACAGATCATGGCTCTCAGTGCTGAGGTTTCATGAGTGTTAACTAGATAAAAAGAGAACTTGTAGAGTGCAATGAGCAGATCTGTTTCCAAGGTGGCCAGACTAACTGGAATGTCTTTTTGTCTTGCAGAAGATGAAGCCCATAGTCCAAAGAAGACGATCTACCCCTTCTGCCATTACTAAAGCTCTCGGCAAGTCAAAATACCATTCCAGGTAAAGGAAATACCTTTCTGACTCCTTTTTCCACCTTTCTGCCTATACAGACTGAAATCAAACTGGTTTTCAAATTCATTTAACAGCGTCGAAGGCAATTTGTTTGTGGACAGATATGGAAGAGTTTCTTTTTTACTGGAATGGCATCATGCTCAGCAGTAAAAGCTGAGGGAAAGGAGGAGGATGGGGGGACATTAACTTTATGGTGTTTGTCTTCCCAAGTAACCATGACACGTGCTGAGGCCCTGCTTCCCGGGCAGAGGTTGGACATCTGCCCACCCATGGGAAGTGGTGCATGAATTCCTCTTTTTTCCCCGTCTTATTTTCTCCCCGTGTCCTGCTGGGAGGGAGTGAGAGCGCGGCTGGGTGGGGGTCTGGCAGCCAGCTCGGGTCAGCCCACCGCGCAAGGCTGGCTGCTTACTGTCAGTGCGGAGGATATTAGGTCTAGATATTTGATGTTTGTTATATCCAAATACAAATACACCCGGACAATATTGCACAGTGCAGAGACACCCAAGTAAAACCAGGTACGAGAAACAGCATGTAAGGTTCTGTAGTGTGGTTTCCCTGCTGACCTGGCTGGGATAAACGAGCTGTGACACTTGTGTCATTCAGCGCGGGGGTGTTCACAGTGCTGGCAGTGCAGACCTCACCAGCGGGGTCCCGCGAGTGGTGCTGGGGCTGGCTGCCACAGCGACCTTCCCCATCCCTTGCAGAGCCATTCCCTGCCATCGGGGCATGAAGTGCTCTATACAGTCCAAGCTGGATTGAGTAGCAGAGCTTCCAGCTCTTCCTCACTGCTCTCCTGGCTTTTCTCTCATGCGTCCTGACCCCCGTCTGCCAACTGACTTAGCAGACTTGAAGGCATGGACCTGTTGAGAGCTTGTGTGGGGTGTATTGTGACTGTGCTATGTCACAGTCGGTCTTTAGGTAAGGAGATGTCGTGGTTTGGAGGACTTGCTTTCCTGAGTTGTCAGCCTGGAGTTTTTCCCGAAATTAGCTTTCAGCTGGAAGCCCACACTGCCTCCCTTTTGCCCGGCAGCATAGCCAGTGCCAGGAGACCAGTGTGCTCCTGCCAGGAGGGAGCACTGAGTCCCAGCTCACAGACACAAAGTCCAGGAGACTTTTTTCCTGAGACGCAATGACCAGGTCACTCATCACCACACATACACTGTCTTGGTGCTGGGAGGCCATACCTCCTGATGGAGTAAGAGATTTTTTAAAAATATATATATTTATGTGTGTACATATGTGTATATATATGTGTGTGTGTATTTTTTTACAGATACATGTGTATATATATGTGTGTGTGTGTGTATATATATATGTCCCTATGCTTGCAAACAGCAGAAGAAGCTCTATCCTTCCCCCTCTTGCCAGACTGCAGGTGAGACAAGCATCCTCATTGCTGTTTGGTTTACCCTCTCACCTGCCACTGGCAGTGGGATGAGAAGTAGAAACAGAGATGTTCTAAGAAACGAAAGAGGAATTTGTTTAGTTCAATTTTTTTTTTTCCTTTGTAAGAAAGAGATGATAAAGCTGAACTGATTGGCATTTTGATCTGGACCAGCCTTCCTGAAGAATACCCCATTTATAGTACACCATAGGTAATTGATGCATAGTACATTCTGCTTTTCTGAAAAAAGTTTGTGGGGTCAGTCTTGTAGGATCATTTAAAATAAAGGGCAGGACTGATTTTCATTTGGTTGTCTTCTGACCAAGTTATGTGGCTTTGTTGTCATTCCCCCCACCCTCTTCTAAATTGCACTAAAAAAAAGTAAAGAAGAGAAACAAATTCTTGACTTTATTTGGCTGGAGAATATCCTTGTGAGGGAGGGAAGCTTTAAATGTTTCTCATGATGGATTGCTATGGAGGGAGCTGGTACAATGCCATCTTTGCTTAGGCCACCAGAGTATTGGTGAGATTTTTTTGCTATCCTGCTGTTGCGTTTACAAAGCTGCGTAACTCCTCCAGCTTTAGGAAATCCACTGCTGAGATTGTGAGATGGTGTGGCTCCTACTGCTCAACTGACGCACGTGGAAAGCTTTTAATATCAAGTGTAAAAGTGATTTAGCTTCTCACTTGTAGAGCCAAGAACTCACTTGTTGGTGGCTGTGGAGTGGTGAGGAGGGAAGAGGGAATTTGTGCTTGCAGGAGTGCAGGTGGTCCTGTGACTGGGGGACGATTTTAAAAAAGTAGCTACTGGCTAGCTTTAACCTCACTCCCGTGAAATCAAAGGAGCCCAATTATGAGGCCAGTGGAAACTGAGTTAAGACTAACAATGTCAAAAATACTGCCCTTAAAATGTTTGTTCATTTGTTTGTGTAGAGACTGCCCTCAGACTAGAGTAGTATTGCTGAGGGGTAGAGGGAAGGTATCTCTTTCACGTGCGTCCTTGCCTGCAGGCAAGATACACGTTTTTGTCTATGTGTAGAAAGGAGGATTTCTGGGTTTTTTTCTCTCTACATAAATCTAAGGCCACATCTCAGAGGTTAGCTAATTCAGTCAGGGTCAGGTACAAGAACACAGTCTCTGAACAAAGCTCAGCAAAGAACTATCACTTGTTCATTCAGCGCAACCCCACCTATAGAGCAAGGGGTAGATCCAGGAATTGGCTGTGGGACCTGCTGTATGGCCGAGCAGAGCTGGGAGCAGCGCTGAGAAGGTGCTCTGGGAGGGTGCTGAGAGGCAAGTGGGGGGATTAGCACTTGGCAGAGCTCTTCCAGCTGGGGGAAACGGAGAAAGAATCTGGTTCAATCCCAACGATGGCTTGTTGAGTGCAGTCAACGTTCAAAAACGGGGGGGGGGGGGGTTGGATATGGTCAACACCTGTATCAATCTGAGTAGAAACAAGATGCTGGACTGTGGCCAGGCAAGCCAGAATCAGATGGCTGGGATTAGATGAGTACATGCAGTTCATTTTCTTTGTGCTGCAGCCCCTGCATTGACAAGCAGTTCAGTACAGATGGGAAACACGGGCAGAAATGGCAGTCCCTCCCCGTGCCAGGCTGAGCAGTGCCGTGAGCCATGGATTTTCCATCTTCTTTTGGAGTCATAGCTCACACGCATATGCAGGAAAGAAGTGTTTTACCTGAGTGAGATGTGGCTCAAAAAATGAGTATTTCAGCAGCATAACCTCCCCGGACTTGGTGTGGGTATTTAGGCAGTTTTCCATCTGTCTGACGCTGGTAAAATTAATCGGGCAGAGGAGGCAAATGCAGCTCAGAACTGAGAGCAGTAGGGTCAGTGCTGGGGGAAGCATGGGGCTATCGTGTTGTTCCAAAACAGTTGCCTGTGACCAATCACGAACCTTTGTGAGAAAAGCTTCTGACAAAGTCTTATGATTTTTCTTCCTCCTCCAGGGAAACTGCCCTTTCCTCTTCCCACTCAGACAATGGGCTGCCAAGTGGGGTGTTCAGCAGCCCAGGCTCCACTTTCGTCCTGGATGAGCGAGTACAGCTAACTGTGGGCCTGCAGACCCAGGAGAGACATTTGATCTTGTTCAGTGATGTGCTGGTCATCGCCAAGTCCAAGTAAGAGGAATTCACACTCACTCCTTCTCCCCAGTATGTGCTGTTGAAGCTGGGCTCTGAGCTATTTGGGGAGCGGGCATCAAAACAACTCTTCATTACAAACACGGATCTTAAACGTGGCATCTCCCCCTTCCACCTACAGAAATTCTTCTTGATCTTAATGTTTCACTCCATTTTTCTGAAGGAAAAGGTTGTCTAATTGGGTTTGGCCTTTGCCTTATGTGGCTTCTTGAAGAAATAGCAAGAGGGCAAGAGGCAGTGAGGACAGAAAACTGACCCCTGCTCTGGCTACTTCTGCCACACGCAAATGAAGAGCTTAGGTGACTTCAGTTATTGGCATAGACACCAATTAGCCTAAATCACCATCTGCCTGCATGTGATTCTAGTGAATCACATTGCCCCAAGCCGCAGCTGTCCCACTGCAGCCACCAACCCCAAAATCCACTTGCAAAACTTTCTTGTAGCGCCTTCACATGCCCAGATGTTTAGTTCTGGGGAGCTTGTTGCTGCACCCCACCTGCATGACTGGAAGGGGGCATGACCAGACTCTGGAGGTCTAGGTGTTAGGATCTGGCCTATGAAATGCGTAATTTGAATTGCAGATCCTCCTCCAGCCTGAAGCTGAAAAAGCAGGTGCATCTGAGCGAAGTGTGGACCGGCACATGTCTCAGCGAAGTGACAGAGAAAAAGATGAGTCCGGAGAATTCGTTTGTCATCGGCTGGCCTACCACCAACTATGTTGTCACCTTCAGGTATCTCATCAGACACCAGACCTCCCTCTGCAGCCTGGCAGCTGCCCAAGTCTCCCATGTGTCAAGCGAAACAATGACTGAGGTTATAGGGCCCTGAGCTCTACTGCAACCCTTCTCCCCATTGAGCAGAGGACTTCCACTCACATTAGGCAGTGTGGTAAAAACTTAGATATTGGGCCACAGTCGTCTTAGAAAGATATCTGCAGGTTGGTCCTCGAGAACCTTTTAGAGGACCAACCCTTGCAAGTGTTGTTATAGCAAGGGCTAACCCTGCTGCAGAGTATCCCACAGCATCACAACCCAATCTGCCATAGCAAACCAGCTTTTGCCATCCTATAACCTACAAGCATGTTGTTTCAGCACCTGCCAGCAGCCATTTCTGTAGGAGATTAGCCCTAGTTGGAGAATTTTTCATTACGAAGGACAGGTTAGTTATGTCAATGAAAAATGCCAGCTGGCCTTGTGCCAGGATCAAATCCTTTTTCCACCCCTAGTGTGGCATGGGCAGCTCCTGGGCAAACCTTCCTCCTGCAGTTGTCACCTGGGTGTCCCAAGCCCACAGCAACAGACTGTAAAAATGGAAAGATTCTTCAGGATGGGTCTGCGCAAGCCGCACGGCCCAGAGCGTGCTTAGCCCTTGCTAAACACAAAAATAGAAATGTAGGGGAGCGTGGAGCAGGCTAGAGAGTAGCCCATTCGTGTCCAAAGGCTGTCTCAAAGCCTGTCCCAATGTTGTGCCTGAGCTACTAAGGCTCACCAAAAAGCAGGTGAGCTTTCTATTACCTGGAGCTCAGTCTAGCCTGGCTAAATTGAATCTGGAGCTGGTGTATCTGCAGGGAGCTCAGGTCACTGCTGGCTCAGGCATCTCTGCTTCATACTCTCTTTTGCAAAGCAGAGAGGTCAGCAGTCTTCAAGGGTCGCTCTGTCCTCGGGGGTTCTGTTGGCACAGCTAGAAAGGGCTGATCTGGCCTGATGCCTTTCCTTCTGTGGGACAGCTGCCTTAGTGGAAAAAGAAATGGGAACCATACCGTGGTTTCATACGTGCCGTCTCATCATTTCCAAGGGTCAGGGTGGTCTCTCCCGGGTGATGCATTCCTGATTAGGATTCATGCTCTGACTTGCAAGCTGCCATTTGTGTCTTAGTCCAAACTCAACAGCAGTTCCATTTCCTTCACGTCACTGAGACCTGGGTAACCCACGTTGGCAGCAGAAGCTTCTAGGAACCGCAGACACTGGGAAGGAAATAATAGGAGAAAGAAAATAGCAATTAAAGGTCACTGCAAAAATAATAAGGGCCCACAAGATGAATTAACTCCAACATCACAGAAAGATATTTGTCCCTTTTCTGAACACTCGCCAGCCTGGGCAGGAAATGTAGTCCAGTTTGTTGCTGGGATTTTTTTTTGTTATTATTATTTTTGTTATTTGTTAAAATAGGACAGAAGCAGGAAAGGACTGTGCTTTTGTTCCAGGGCTTTGCAGGAAGGAACTTTGACTTACAGCTATATATAAATGAAACTGGGTAGAGTTTCCAAAGGCTGTTACCCGCTCAGCACTTGTTTGATGATCTGCCTCCCTTTTTATCTTCAGCTCAGCTGACGTGAAGGAACGATGGCTGTCAGCATTGCTGTGGTAAGTGACCCTCCTTTTATCCTCCTCCTGGGTGGTTCCTCTGCAGTCCTCGGAGAAATTTGCCGTGCTAGGTGTCAAATTGCCCTCTGATTTCCAGCACATTAAGTGTCCAGCTGCTGTTTGAAAAATCCACCTTTGAAACTTGAATGTCCCTGGGTGAAAGCAAAATTGGCATTAACGGTTCAGAAAAGATGAAATCCACTAGAAGATAACACTGTTGGAGAACTTTTTTCCTTTGGAGCTGGAGGTTGACTTTGCTGATCACTATGGAAATGTCACAAGTGTTATTGATTCTTCAGCTGTTTGTTGATTCAAACAAAAGTTTGTATTTTGTGGTATCTAGAGGCTACAGTTGTTTCTTTTTCGTGTTGTGCTTTTATATGTTGTTCCCACTAACATCCAGGCAGAAGTGTTTATGTAAGTACAGAGAGGGGAAGAAGTCTCTTGATTTGTGGAGAATGGTAATGATCCTGAGGATGCTGGAAGGTGTTATGCTGGACACATCTATCTGCATTAAAGTACATGTGGGGTTTTGCTAGTCTGGGGCCTCAAGAAAGATAGAGAAGCCAGTAAGAGCATGTGACCACACTATGAGCATTGCACCTTATTGTTACTGTTGTAATTAATCTGCATTTATTATAGTGTCAAGGAGCAGGTCCCTTGAATCCAAATCTTAGGGTCCTTCTCAAGTTTGGTTGGGAAATCATATTCCTTACCCTTTTCTTTGACTTCCAGGCATATCAATGAGGTAAAACAGAATGAGTATGTGAAGACTCTCACCCTTCAGATCTTAGTGCTGGATGCTGACAACTGTTCTTCTGTAAGTAAAGCTAAGAACCTGCTCATCAGACCAACACTACGTGGAGGTCTGTGGGGTAGGGGTGCAAAGGCAGGGCTGTGCTGCTGCTGCGGCTATCCCTGTTTAAAATTAAAGTCCCACCTGAAATGGTTTTAGAGTGCGTGCGTCTGGGCAGCTGTGTCCTTCCCACTGAAAGCCCACTCAGAGAGTTTTGGTTTGGGAAATCAGGAGGTAGCCAGATGCTTACCAAAAAGCAGTTAATTCTTAAGATTATTCTTGGCCTGTGGCTTCTTTTCTCTTTTCCTTCTGCTTCACTTCATAATTGGTGATGGTTTGTAGTTGAGTGCCCAGTCATTCCTATTTTCAGTGCAATAAGCTGAGGATATTGATCATAAAAGAGTCACTGGTGTGTTCTCCTGAATTAATTTACTGGAATGTGTCCCAGTCTCTTCATATTAATAGCACACATTTCTAGGCTTCACGCCGAGCTTGATGGGTCACATTTACCTTCTGGGAACTCCTCCCGCAGAGAGTGACTCCAGACACTCGTAGTTTATTAGCATTATGCTGTGTTCACCCTTTGGAGTGACAGTGGCACTACTATCAGTGAAATACTGATGTGATCAAATACAGCATCTGAACACCACCCAGCCCCTATCATTTCTGCTCAGTGAAATCTTTGGATGGTATAATAAACCCATGATAGAGAAGTAGCGTAGAACAATTTTCACAATGTGTAGCCATCACCCTTAACAATGATTCCAGTGTAGCTCAAATTAGTGCAACTCTTCTAACCACAAACATTTAGTAAAGACAGTCGACAGTCAGATGAGTGACGTTTTCCCCAGATTTTTAAGCTACAAGAAACTGCAACCAAACTTCATGCCGTCTTACTAGCTTCCTATCTTTTCTCTGTTTTCCTTTCTAGACTACCGCAGTCAATGTGTCCAATGTGGAAACTGCAGAGAGTGTGATGAAGAAGACCCTACTACAGCTTGGACTTCCTGTAGGTGGCAGTTGCATAGTCTGCCAGATCTTAGCTAAGGAAGCTGGCAATGTCTGGTTTACAGGACAGTGCAGATGTGGAGAAGTCTACATTTGCTGTAGCTAACCAGTAAGGCATTAATACTCTCTGGACTACAAGATGAAGCAATCTGTTTGTGTGGGTGCCAAGTATTAGAAACACAGATATGCTTACATGCCTACATTAAATTCAAACCTGTATAATAAAGTCCTTTGGATTTCAGAGGACTTCAACGCTTGCAGTCCAGCATTAGGATTGAGCCAAGCTCGTCAAAGGATTATTAATATAACCATGAAATACTGAACAAATCAGTGATATTATTAGATGACCCTTGCCCATTGCAGTGGTCCAGCATTTCCCATTACAGTGCTTAACAGGTAGTTTTGACAGTGTTCCAGTAGCTTAATACCAAGGAAGGTTGTGGATCATATTGCTAAAATAGGCCAGGAAATCATCATGTGGGTTCACATCCTGCTGGCTCTCAGTCTTTTCTTCTCTTGAACCTTTCCCCTTCCACTCCATATCAGACAGACTGATCCAGAACGCCATCCCTCCCAGTCATGGGGCTGTCCTGGAGATAGCCATGCATGTGTTGCTCCGTGGCTTGTTCAGCTGTTTGTTGCTGTCTGTTGCCTTCTGAGTGGAGTGCAACCTCGTGGACCCTCACCTTGACCCCCTTCACCTAATATTTTTCTCTTCTCTGTTCTTCAACCACCAGGGCAGGACAACTGAACACCACCTCTGGGTTATCTCAGGAAAAGATGAGCCTGCTTATCCTCTAATTGGTAAGAGCTCTCCTATTTTCCCTCAATTCTAGCACCACAGCAACAAGTGATAAATGATACTATTGTGTGTGGCAGAGAAACATCTCAAATGTTGCACTCTTCACTTGAAAAAGCAATGGTAGGGGGACTGTTGCTGATGTGAGATGTCCCTTGGCTTTTACGGTCTCAGGATCCACGTTTAATCAATGCATCGTGACATCTCTGAAGATCTTCATGCATACCTCCCTTTTCCAAGCAAATCTGTGCATTTCTGGATGGGGCCTCATGACACTTTTCAACAGATGCTCCAAATCTGAGATTTAGGGAGATTTTTAGGCTGGCCTAAGAAGTTCTTTTTATGCAGCAGATGTGATGCAAGGGTAGGGCATGCCTCAAAGCCCAATCCCATCCCTGTGGCTGGTGGTATGAGCTTGCAGGGCTACAAGCCTGGAGGCTGGTCATCCTCTCCTGCTCAGCTTTGCAGGCTTCTCCTCACAGGCAGTGTGTGGTCTGGGGCAGCTTCAGCCCACCTTTGCTACCTGTGATAGAAGCATCCACTGATGTCCATCAGACAGAGCATCTCCTGACACCTCCTGAGCCCTTTTCCTTCAGGGTCCACCAGAAGCAAAACAAGTCACTGCAGTTAGGTGCTCGTTCAGCAAGAACATGGTCCAGAGGAAAGCACTTTGGCAGCTGAAGGAAGCAGAATTTTTAGATGGATCCATTGGTGACTTCTAAGCCCCTAGTTAGGAAGCTAACATGTTTATCCTACTTTTTTGGTATTTATTTAGTTTTCATTGCATTTCAGTTCACAAGTAAGGAAACTTTTCCACACAAGATGTCATGTCATATTAAAAAAACAGTTTGTTGCATACTGCTTCTTAACATTGTTGTCCTCTGAATCGCCGCCTTAATCTAATACAGATCTGATCTCACAAGCACATGTGGGCCACTTGAGGCAATGCCCTTTGCAGGCTGTTTATTTGAAAACTTTCCTTTTTAACAATTTGTGGATAGGTTTTAAAAACTTCTGAGGCTTAAGGGAAAGTAGATATGTATGTAGAGGGATTTGAGGACAGTCATAATGGAGGAGAGTGCTGGAGATCTGTCGGAGATTATTCAGAAATACAAGAAACATCTTAGAATAAACCACTGAATTTTGTCTGTTAAGTGCTAAGCATTCATCACGGAGATCACCAAAGCTGGAGTTTTCCAATAATTATAACAATAACAATAATATTTTTTATTTGTGGATTGTTGGCAAAAAAAAGATAGCAAAATACAAGACTAAATGTACAATCTGCCAGAGAGGAAGCAAGGAAATCTGCTGATTTACCCAGCATCTAAACCAAAGCTATTAGATGCATTTAAACTGCTGCATGCTTCTCTGACAGATGCATCAATGGTGCAGCCATTGCTCGACTGTTTTCCCCTATAGCATACTGCTTAGTTATGCTGAACCAGTAATCTCTGCATTAACTCTGCATTGTGTTTTCAGTGATAACCCAATAAATACATCCCCAGGCTCTCCAAGAAAGTGTATGTATGTTGGTTTATTAAAGAACTCTTGCTTCAAAGGCCATGTTGTCATAGTAAAAGTATTATTCTGGAACTCTTTAGACTGCACATGTTTGTTTGTAGGCGTTTATTGGCATTTTCCAAGTCGTCGTGGCACATAGTTACTTTTTGTATTCATCCAATACATACTAGACTGTCATAGTAAGCTAACTCCTACACGGAGCAATGCTTACAGTATTTTGTTAATGCAGTGGGTCCCATAAGCCTATTAATAAGGACTTAAACCCAGTTAATAGTGCTTTGTTGCATAATGTTCTGGGGAGCTGCTAATGAAAAGTGGCTGGCCAGGTTTAACTGGGTGAACTTATTTGTAAAGCAATGATCATATGTATGCATAGATGTGCCCTGGCCTCTTTGCTCCACAGGTGGAGGTTTTGGGCAGCATTGCTTAGAGGCCCAGCTGCGGTGGGAGCCATTGGATGTGGCTGCTTCCTCCTGCCCAAATTTGGAACTGGTTTCATGTAGCTCTGCATCTTCACTTGCTCTTTACACAACTCTGCTCAACAGGGCACGAGCATCCTTTCAGCATCGCACTGAACTGTCTCCGGGATGCTGCTGACCAGCAACAAGGAACCAACAATAACACCCTCCTGGCTGATGGGACAGAAGCTTCCTTCCTTGATCAGCTCCCAAAGGAAAAACAGTGTCAGTTTGTCCTGAAACCCAGGCTCCAAGCTCCAATGCAGCTGAGGAGAGGTAGGGGCTGCAGGAGTACGTTACAACCAGGCAGAGACTGTGCTGCTTCCCATGGCAGTGCCAAACTCTTCCTAGCATCCTACATGTCTCCCAGAATCTCTCTCACACCTGAGTGTGTGCAATGAGAAAGAGATTGCAGAGGGGCTAAACTTGTCTGTGCAACTATTCAGAATTAGCTTTCAGTCTTTGATTAGCTTTCAATTGCAAGCCCGTCTTAAATTGCACAGACAGCAAGGTTCCCCAAAGAACAGCGATTGAATAAGAGCTTTGCTGATCGCTGAGAGATGAACAAGTGGTTTCACTGCTGTATATTATCTGACCGTCCCCACTAAGTGTGTAGTTATTAAACACGCGATGGTAGAAAGTCCTTGCTTTGCTGGGAGCTCTGCCTCCAATGCAGATCACTCACTGGCCAGTAGGAAGGACAGACAGATGTGTGACGAAGGTCTGTGTTTTCTTTCAGAGTCACTGCAGAAACACACCAAGAGGAAGAAGTCCTTGATCGACTGGGCCCTGCGCCGCAGCACCAGCACCCCCACGGGCAGCCCTCCCTCGCAGTCCCCTACCACCCCACGGAAGCTCTTTGGCCTGTCTCTGTCCTCTGTCTGTCCTGACGGGATCCTTCCCAAGCCTATCATGGTAAGGAGCAGCCCGGGCTGTTCAACCTGACATAAACCTCTGTTTAGCCCAGAATTTAAAGTCACTTATGGTATTTATGAGGATTGGATGGGGAAGACGACCAGCATTTGCTTGTGATTCAGCTCTAGCTCAGTAACAAGGGTGAGAGCATCCCTGTCCTGTGTAGTCCATATCACTTCATGCGCAGATGTCCATCCTGTTTCAATGGGTGTCTCCAACCAGGTCATCACAAGCTGACAAGGGTCAATGTCAGTGGATTATGCTATGCCACGTAGCCTAGACCTCATTCACTACAGGAGTCCACTGGGCTCACACTTGCCACAGGATAAGCGTACCCACATGAACTGTACCTGCAGCTCAGCTGCTGGGCTCTTGTCCCTGGTTAAATCATGATAAATCTCCTGTGTGTTTGTCCTCTTCCCGGTAGTAACTAGGTCTTAGGCTAATTATGTTATAATATGTGAGGTATAAAATACACAAACAGCAGGGTAAAGTGTTAGGCTCTTAAGTACAACTGGGCTTTCTCTTAGGATATGCTGCTCCTGCTGTACCACGAAGGTCCCTCTACTAGGGGCATTTTCAGACGTTCTGCCAATGCCAAGACTTGCAAGGAGTTGAAAGAGAAGCTGAACTCTGGAGATGATGTCCAGGTGGATGGAGAGTCAGTCTTTGTGGCTGCAGCTGTCATCACGGTATGTTTGGCCGATAACTCAGCTGGCTGGGCTAATGGTACCTTCCTTCTTTAAGGAAGCAACATGAGTCTTTATGGGTAGGGAAGATTTCAGGGAGGAGGGGGGAAAGGATTTTCCAGCAAGGCACATTCTTACCCAATAGCTTGGTCCATCTGTGTGCACAAAGGTATCTGCCTGACCCAGTGGTGGTTCTTTTCACATGCAGATGTGTGCAGTGGCCCTCAGGCCAGTGATTCATTTTGCACCTCCCTGTACAAAGCAGCCTCCAGCAGGCAATATAGTAATGTCTACTTCGGAGACAATCGTGGTCTCTCCACAGTGCCAAATAACATGCCAGAGTCTGGACTCAGCAGTTCAGATGCTGCACTGACACAGGCATGAAGCCCTTTTGGTGGCAGCACCACAGATGCTCTTTGTCCTTTTGGGACACACAGAAAAGACTGCAGGGAGGTATGGGAGGACTCGTGCCATTTAAGAGCAACTGCTCTGCATCCCCCCCATACAGAAAGGACATGCTCAGCAGAGCTGGCCTGTACTACCTAGACCCTAAGCTTTCACCTTCTGATCAGCCAGCAAGCCAGAGGGAAAACAGCAAATCCAAGCAGAGGGGTTGCGGTGGGTGGGGATGAAGCTTGCAGTAAGACCCAAGTTTTAGTAAGAAAAAGCCTATCTTTTGCGCTGGCAATTAAATCCAGTCAGAACAATTCAGGCACCTAAATTATCAGAGAACATCCCTGTCTCTTGCTTTTGTTGGCCTAATACAAAAAGCTGTTGACTGGGAGGATATTAAGGCACTTCCCAACGCAAGACATATATTAAGTTGTTAAATAGTCCCCCGAGAAAAAAACCAGCAATCCTCATTGCTGAGAAACGTTTCAAAAAGAACTATGGGATGAGTCCTTTGCCTGCTGCAGTAGAGGTCAGGGGTGGTGTGGAGAAGGGGCAGTGCAGGAGGTCTGTCTGGTTCTTCACTCTGCCACCAGCAGCTGCAACGCAGTTCTGCAGTGCTGCGGTGGAGGAGCCCTGAGGAGGACAGCCTGGTGGAAGTGGGGAGGGGAGGAGAAATGTATTTGTGTCATGTCTTCTTTTATCTTGTGCTTAATATGAATAAAAAATGACTGTATGCATGGTGAAACCGAAACAAGGAATTCAAAACTGACCAGACTGCTCTGCATATATATATTTAATTCAGGATTTTCTCCGAAATATACCTGACAGTGTTCTATCCTCAGACATGCACGGACTGTGGATGGAAGCTGTGGACACGGAAAATCGGGCACATAAGATTGAAGCTATCAAAAGGTTTGTAAAAGCCTTTGTAAAAGCTTCTTTTGGTGGGAGAAGTGGGAACATACGGCCCTAAGCATAGACTTCATCTTCTGGGAGGCTCCAGGCCACAGCAGAGCTGTTGCTGATTGCCAGTATCACTGGTCAGAACATTTTTCTTTCAATGGTCTTCTATGCACATTTTTAACATTTCTGACCCCAAAAATGTCATTAGAAAATTCTTTTCTGATGACCAGTTCAAATTACCAGAACCAGCAAACTGAAAAAGCACAATAATTCAGCCACCAGGAGTACATCGAATGTTAATGGAATTAGATCCTTAACAATGGTAACTTTTTTCTTGTGTGCACAAAATGAAGCTGATCATCATATTGGCAGTTAGAAGAAATATCCCTGCCAAGATGGTGACTGGGACCTTGAAAACGGCTTTACTGCCTTGAAACTGTTGCCCTGAGCAAGAGTAGTCTCTCAGCATCCTGTGGGATATGCAGCATATCAAACCTCTTCTTGTCAATGGCTCGGCTCAGTTTTTGAACCTTACCATTTGGCCTGGGCCTCCTTCCCCCATTGTCTCTATAGCACGGGACACGGGCAGTGGCAATGTCTCACATGCTGCTGGCCTGGAGCTGTATGCATCTCCTTTGGGTGGTCATTGTTTTGTTAAGGCATTATGGACTTCTACCCGCATGTTCTGGACATAAGTCCCTTGGTCCCTCCAGCTCTGTGACCAGAGTGGGTAGGCAATACGGATGCAAAGTTGTGGCTCTCACATAAGCTGGTGGAGGGGAGTGACACAGTCTTACTTTATCATCAAATGTGAATGTCTCAAATTGGTTGCAAAAGGGCAGAAGGGGGCAAAAGTTTTGGGAAGCAACTTCTGATGTTTGAAGAGCAGATTTTTCTGAACAGCACTGTTTTCCTTTGTTCCCATTCCCTGAATAGTCTAGTCAACCAGCTTCCAGAGGCCAACCTCATCTTACTCAGACACCTCTTTGGAGTCCTCCATCATATTGAGCAGAATTCTGGAGTGAATCAGATGAATGCCTTTAACCTGGCTCTTTGCATAGCACCCAATATGCTGTGGCTACCAAGTCCCACTGGGCCTGAAGAGGAGAGCAGGTCTACAAAGAAGGTAATCTTTCATGGGTTTGGCCACATGCTTGTCTTCCCCTTTTACTGCTTTTTATGGGCGCTGTATTTTGTAGACTAAAGGAAGGCATAGGATCAGTGACAGTGCTGGCTGAGTGGCACCCGAGCTTCGTCCTTGTCCCTGCACAGCTGTGCCCATGCTGGTGGGGGAATTTAGCCACTCGCTTTATCCAGAATGGAAAGGGAAGCTGTGGTTGCTTTACCAGATGAACTTCCCTTATGGTCAGGCAAGCACAAGAAAGATGGAGCAGCTGAAGTTAGACACTGCCACTTCAGCTGGGTCTAAAGCCGTCTTGCAGAGACAAAGTAAGCGATGAACATGACAGTGCATCAGAGGGGAGGAATGCTTGCTTGTAGCTTGTGAGGTGTTATCAACAGTAAGGAAAATTGTAGAACGTGCTATACCTGGCTCACTGTACCGGTTCATGTAGCTCGTATTCTTGCCCCAGGTGTAGTTCATACAGACGCATTGCCACGTTCTTAACAGCTTCTTGAGCAAAGGCTTCTGTAGAAAATTGAATCTTTGTCAAAGGAAAAGGAACATTCTGGGACTGATTTGACTTGCTTTATATAGCTGGCTGTATTTTCATGAAACTGACTCTGTAAATTTGTGTCTTTGCCAGGTGGCCTTGTTAGTGCAGTTCCTGATTGAAAACTCAGGAGAGATTTTTGGAGGTGACATTGCTTCCTTGTTTCAAAGACCAGACAAAAAGAAGTCCAATAACTCAGAGGAATCTCTGGGTGAGTTGGTGGTACTCTGTCTTCCAGAAATGTTTAAAATCTTTTAATAGGTAAACTCCTCATGCAAAAGATTTTGCTTTCCATTTTTTCCAAGGAAAAGCATCGAAAAACAGTTGGTTTTGGTTCTCCCTTTGCCTGTCAGGCATAGGCGGGAAGCGATGGCAAAGCAGAGGGCTGAGGTGCATCACTTCAAACGTGTCCCTGAGGATGGTTGTCTTTCTCTGTGGCTGCTGTTCAACCTGTTCCAGCCATCACAAGAATTTAGTGTAGCATTAGCAATGGCACGTCCCAGCAGTCTTTTCTTCCAGATTAGTTCTGTAAAGCTAAACTAAGTGGTTGAATGGAAAGAGATCGAGTTGTTTTGTTAACTATCCTATGAATACCGGCCAGTGGTGAAAGCTCAGGTCATCAAGCCAGAATTTTTTATGTTGTTCCCAGTCCTGCTCTGCTCCCTATGAAAATAATGGATTTTCTTTGCTTTTCCATGGACTTAGTAATATTTCCCTGCCTTGTTTGTAAGGTACTATATGGGGTTAGGAGACATAGGCAACAAATTAATTTGTCTTCTCTGCCGCAGGCATAGGCTTGGGTCAGCATGATGATTCCTCTGATGAGCTGGAATTTTCTGCTTGTGACCCAGAAGGACCAAAGCACCACCTGGTACCTGAAACAGATGCCATTTTTGAACCATCCAGCAGCTTGTTACTCGATGAGGATCAGGAGGACTGGGACTTGTTCAGTGAGATCACAGCCTGCTACCAAAGCAAAGCCCGGAAGAACGCCAGTGCAGACAGCTATGACCTCCTGGAAGAGGAGGGCTCCTTCTGCTCCATCGGCTCAATACGTTCACTCAGCCCGGCCAGGGACCGGTGCTCATCAGAGCCCAGTGTGTGCCTCAGCTCCCAGCTTCCTGCTCAGAGCCATGAGCCGGTGGCCCGCCAGTCCAGCTGCGATGCCACCATCATGCACAGCCATACAGACTACATCCACAGGCTCAAGCAGCTGCAGGTGGAGAGCCAGAAGTTGATTGATGAAGGCCTAAGCCCTGGGGTTAACATGGCCAGGCAGAACTTGCGGCAGTCGCCTCAGACCAGCTCTAGGGTGAAGAAGCTCAGTCTTCAGAAATCCAGCTTGTCCAACAGGTCCAGCTTCTCTAGCCTGTCCTCTACCACCACCTCCCCGTCTGCCTCCTCACTCAGCTCCTTAGACAGTGCATTCTCCTACTGCTCAGAGTCATCAGCCATTAGTCCCACAGACGTCTCATCCCTGCCATTCATGTTCGGCACGTCTGCCAGGCTTCATGCTGTGTCCCCCAAGATTGCCAAGAGGTCCCCAAAAGAGTGGCACAAGTCCTTCACGTCTCCTGTGCCTTTACATCCACGTGACCTGGACAGTTTCCATGAGTATGAACCCAAGGCTGTAGAGAGCAGTCATTGCTTTGGAGAGAGGAAAAGTTTTCCATCTGTCAGTGGAGCTGCTGTGGGAAGCCCACTAACCGACATTGACTGGGAAGAAGAGGAGAGACAGCTGAGTTGTGTAGGGGACCCTGGCCCAGGGCTCAGGAACCAGGATGATACCAAAGAGTTTAAACAAAACCCTGAGCTCCCAGCTGCCAGCCCAGCCAGGGAGAAGCCCCCACAGATCAGCCACCAGCAGCACAGGGAGAAGACAGTGAAGAGCATAGAATTCAAAAGTGTTGATGTCTGCCCTCCGAGCCAGGAAAGCCTGAAGCGCACCAAGATAACTTTTTATGTGGCCCCAAATAAAGAAAGCTCTTGGGGGTCTCCAGTGGAAGAGGAAGAGGAGAGATCCATGGCAAACACCAGCGGCAGTGACTCACCCAGCAGCAGCAGTGAGCAAAGCCTGCCCAAGAGCTTGCAGACTGTGAGAGTCCACATCCCCCAGACAGTTTTCTATGGGCAGAATACCCCCCTTGTCCTGCAATCCATCTCCAGGCGCTACCACCATGAACCAATGATCCCGTCCCCTCAGGCAGAGCACAAAGAGAGCCCCCAAAGTGCCTCCACTCCCACGGAGCTGGAGACCAAGCCAGTGGAAATGGCGCAGGCGCCAACCCAGAGCAAAGGCTTCAACACATTCAGCCACACCATCCGTATCATCCTCCCCGCCTCCATTCGAAACACCGTCAGGGAGTATTTCAAGCACGATGAAACCAAGACCTGTCCTATGGCAGAGGCGGAAGCGGTGGAGAATGAACTCCTTCGGAGCAGGGTGGAGTGGCTCAGGAGCCAGCCGGTGGCAGAGGTGGCCACAGAGGAGCGTGATACAGTGGCATTTGCAGAAGAGACGTTTGTCTAGGGAGATGGGTGTAGAAGAACTAAATATTTTTTTGTGTATGTGCAGCAGAAAATATTCTGTAAGATATGATCCAAGGTGTGAAGAATCCAGCAGGCTGCATGGATAAGTGTAAAGTGACACTAATGTATATGTAATGTTGGGGTTTAACATTCATTTTGGCTTTGGGGGGGGTGGGGTGGGGTGTTCTTGTTTTTTCTTTACACCCTTTTTCTACAGAAGAGACTTCACTGGCTGTGTCTAGTGGGCTGAATGCCACCAGACTCTCCCTGCCCATGAGGGAGACCCTGTACAGGGTCTGACTCCATTTCTTTTTATAGCAGAAAAGGAGAAACTCTGCTTTGTTTTCTCCAGTCATCTGCTGATGTGTGTGGATGACCGGAGAACTGGGACAGCTAATGCTCCATCAGAATTAGTTAAAAATCTTTACGCTTGCACAAAATCCTCCACTATTCACTGTTCCTCACCACCATTCATCCAAAGGAAGACCCTTCACCTCCACCCCAGAAATCACTGCCACTTCTTTCTGCTCATCTTTTGTTCCCCGGTGGGGTAGCTCACAGTCTGCTCTCATTACTGTTTGAGGCTGGGCTGCAGAAACATCAAATGGAGCCCAGAGCCCAAAGCCCAGCTTTCACTGACAGACGGCATATGTAACATTTTAACCCCAAGATTGCTTTTTTTGCCAATTAATTGTGCATTGATTCTTCTCATATCTCCCCCAAAGCTCGCATTTGACAGAGCCACAGTTACTATAAAGGATTTTAGCACTGCCGCTTTGGCAGGGCTATGAATATTTGTCTTCCTCAGTGTCCTCTGGGAGTAGCTGGTCCTTTTAGTCCTAGTAAAAGGTGGCATTGTATTTCTCTAAATGATGGTGACATTTCAGAAGGCCCTTTCCAGAGGCAGTCATCAAATCAAATTCCTAGTCACTCTGAGAAGGACTTAAGCAGGATTTGGCTTTAGCATGAGGTCGAGGAATTGTGGAAGTTGTCAAGAATGTTGTCGAGTGGATGCTGAAGCAAAGCCCCATCTGGCCAGAAAGTTGTCAGACAGTCCATAACCTGAGACTGTCCAGGCTTCAACAGCACCGGCGCTGTCACAGAGAAGCAGCCAGTTCCCGCTCAGCATGGTACACGGCCCAGTGCACGCCAGCAGAATGAAGTTTGGAGAAGTGGCAGGCAGGGATGTGCTAAACAGCCTGCTTGTGTTGCAGCAGGAAAGAAATGCAGCCAGTGGACTTTTGGAGCATCCCTGTGATTCCACTCAGGGCAATGCTCAGAAGTGCCATAGCCATAATGGGACTTGCTTAGTGCTGTGATGATGCCAGCTGAGCTCTAAAAAGAAGCTGAGAGCACCACAGTAGTTTAGTTTGATAGGCGTTAGGAAAATGATGGGAAAAGGTTAAAAGGTTCAGGATATTTCATTTGAAGGTTATGTGAGAGTTTTCTAAGGTGGTTTCTGTCAGAGACACTCTTTTTACTCATTTAACAGTGAATGGGTGACAGAGAAATACATGAATCTAATGATTGAAAGGTAGTCTTTGTGGAGTAAGTGACCCCTGCAAGCGGCTGAGTGTCTGCAAATAGCCATACCTGGCATTGCTCGACACCTGCCATGGCTCAGTCCTTGCACAGAGAGGGAAGCCACCTCTGTAAAATGATCTAGTAGGTATCAGATGCCTCCACTCATCTGGCCCAGCACTCCAAGTTCACACCATCGAGTTCCAGGGCAGGGGAGAGAGAGGGAAGCCCAGAGCCCGCTTTCCAAGGTGTATAGAGTTTGATTTGTTATACGCAGGGTGTTTGAGACTCAGATGTGGCACTTTTGTGTCCCAGATCACCTTAGTGGCCCTTGTATGGTGAAAGGTGTATATAATTGTAATACAACCACTCCCCCCCCGCCATCATTTCCCTCACATGTCAACACTGACGAGGCATTCACACTCTTTTTTCCAGAGCTACAGTTGTAACTATTTCAATAAAAGACACACAAGTTTGTCATTGTGGTGCGGTGATCAGCTTTTGTTCCCTTGCTCGCTCTTTCCCTCTCTTCTGCACTTGGGTGGTGGCATTCGCAAAACACTGAGCCGTCTTTCCCAGCCCAGATCTGTGAGTCTGGCCACGCTGACCAGGAGCCCTCTTCCAGCAAATCAGCTCAGGCATTACTCTTATTTGTGTCTTTTCAGGAAGGTGAATCAGCAGTAAATATTATGACAAAAGTCTGTCTGTACTTGGAAGAAACGTTGTTCTGTATTCTAAACATGCTAATGGATTGGAAACTGGCTCAGTGTCTGGGCTGGTCTTTGTTCAAACAAGGAGGACCTGGACCAAATGCAGAGTAAGAGCTCATGATTTGCATTACCTAAAAGAATTACGAGCAAGTTAGAAAGAGATTAGCTTATAGAAACACTGTGAGAGGCAGTGCAAAACACATTTTCCTCCTTTTGTCTTAGGCTGCCTAATATGGGTGCAGTTCCCTGGACAGTTGCTCTAACCCAGCTCTCCATTAATAATTTTCCTTAATTTAGAACAAAACAAAATCCTCCAAAATTTATCAGAAAAGGACGGCAAAAACCCACAGGACCCTTTGGGAGCATGTGGCTGCGCAGCAGAGGCAGGGGGCTACACAAGACAGAGACGTGGCCCCCCCAAGGGCACAAAGACCTTGCTTACCTGCTACCTCTACACCCGGGCATGGAAATCTGTGGGATTCCTTTTCCATGAGCCCAGGCGGTAATGCAATCTTGAGAGTCCAGCTTGCGGGAGATCAAGAGGCTCCCTGCATTTTGGCACCCAATCCTACATCTACTAAGTTAGCAGAAGTGTTCCACTTTCTTCCAGGCTATCAAAATATGCGTAGCAAATTAGTCATAGATTTCCTAGGGACATCAGACTGGGACAACCTGTGAGCTGTGCCACCATCCAGCACACTCCAAGTAATTGTTGGGGAACAGGTAAGTGCCTCAAAGTAGTGCCCCTCCTCTAAACCTCCCAAATCCTGGCCACAGTCCCCATGGGACTGCGCCATAAAGACAAAAAGGTCCCAGAGCTCCTGGCTTCTGCTAAACAATAATGCCAAACTGCTGCTTTTAAACCAGGGAAACTCAAGACCATGAGTATAAGTTGCCCAAAATACAAATTCTGCCTGAATTCTTGTGAGAGCAGCCTGCTTTCCTGTCAGTCCCTGGCAGGAGACACCCAGCAGAGGGTCATGGTGCCACCCGGGGCCGTGATTCAGCCCACACTCCCCCAGGAGCTTGCAGACGTGCTGTCAGTGCTCCCTTCAGGGAAGGTGTCACACCGGGCAGCAGCTGACAAGTCAAGATAAGGATAAAGAAGGATGCTTTTTGCTTTCCTGCAAAGAAGGAAGGTGCAACTGTTTTAGCTTGGTCTTCCTTGTAAATACATGTTTTGTTCATCTTCTATCATGTGGTAGATTCTCTGGACCAGCACTCCTGGAAAGTCCAAGGAAGACAATCACAAAAACCTTCCAATAAGGGCCCCTTTCCTCAATAGGAGAGTACCCCGTCCTCACAGTCATTACCTCTGGCACTGATTTACACCTCCTGAGAATGTGATCGGTGATGTCTTTGGGTGCTGCTTGATGTCATTTTCCTGTCATATATTATATCCAACTGCTCCCAAAATTCCTCTCTCAAAACTCCCAAGTGGGATGTGCCCCCCCCAAGACACAGAGCTGTATTTGGAAGTCACCAAGCAGTCTTGAAAAAGTTCCACAGCACCCAGCTTGCTCATAACAAGAAATACCAAATACAGAGACAGTTGGCTTTCTGCCCCAGAAAGGCCACATTTTCCCTTAAGGTACAGCCCTCGGACACAAATAGGTTTCCCTTCTCTCTCTGCCCTTTTTCAGATCAAAAGGAGAGATTTAGTCCAAGCTGGCCTGACACATCCTGAAAGCCCCACTCAGTGCCCCGCCGGATGCAGTCACTGGGGAAGACATGTGGTGTGGTGGCCATCTGGAAAGCAATGAGCCTTCATGACCTGCTCCCAGTATAGATCAAGGCCAGACAAGTCCACCTCATTTGCCTTGAAGAGGCAGTGACTCACGCACTTCAGCCTCTTCTCATTTCTCCTCGACATGTATGATTTGTTCCCGTACCCTGCAGGCTGACAGAAACCGTGATGGAAGTGCCCGGGGCAGCTGCAGTTTATTTCAGCTGTCTCAGTCCCATTTCTGACATCCCGACAGAGTCGGGAAAGCCGGTCGGTCTCCCAAGACATACTCTCCCCTCTCCTTCGCAGGCAGCTTCTTTGTGCAGAGTCCTCTCTGCTATCCCACAGCCCCTTCGAGGGACCTTGCCAAAGAGTATATGGGCTATTTTGGCTACCTGCATATCAAAGCAAACAGCTTGGCCCAGAAACTTTTTCTTCCAAGGTCACCCACACTCTGAAGAAGAATGTGACAGTCACTCAACCCTTTCAAGCCAGCATCTATTCCCTCTTTCACCATCCCACCAGCATGTGGCATCACACCTGTGTGGAGAGAGCTGACACCTTTCTGCAGCAGCCTGTGGTCCAGCTCCAAACTCAAAGAGGAGAGGGCTAAAGGGTGGGACTGCAAAGCTCCGGGTCATGTCTTCCTTGAAAAGGGATAGCGGCAGCATCAGGAGTGGGGAGAGACATGAAGTGGTACTGAAGGCGGTGGCTTTACTGCTTTCATTTAATCAATTTGTATTATCTTTGCTTTATTATAGCAAACCTGGGGCAAGCTGGAGGAGGAGAGGTTTGGGAGAAACAGGCACACCGTGGAGGAGTTTTCTGAGGTATAACAAAGCCAAGGGGTACCCTGCAGAAGATTTGGCCCTGCACTGGCTGACGTGAAATGACAATCAAGAGCCTCTGAAGCCGCAGTACACCACCACATCCATGGTCCCAAAACAGGGCTGGGACCCTGCAAAAAATCCACCCTGCTGCATTCACCTCCTACAGCAGAGCAGTTCTGGCCCACGCTAGAAAATTCCCCCAGTAGACAGCTTTCTGCTGGTTTCCCTGGATAAAATTTTGTACTGATTTTTGCATGATTGACCAGAGAGGAAGCCAAAGCCTATAGTGGGGATTCACAGGGTGTCACTCTTCAACCCTGCCTGAGAACCCCACACTGACGCTGGCCCACCCTGAGAGGGGCAGGGCTCATGTCAGCATTCCCACCGCCTTAAAGGTGGGCATGGAGGCAGCACTGACACCATCAGAGATGGATGGCAGCTCTGAGCCTCCCGAGGTGGAGCCAGTTACCTCTCAGAGTGCCAGAGATGAGGAAGGAGGGATGGAGACACAGTGAAGCTGCATCCTCCTCCTCTCTGCCCGCTGTGCGTGGCAGGAGCTGCCGCTGCTCCCAGAGCTCCACCTCACGCCCGGCCACGACTCACCGGCACAGCCAGAAATGGTGCACAGGGCTGGTACTTGATGCCAGCGACCGGAGATCTGTGAGCTGGAAGATTACGTGCTTGTTTTGCTGAACTTTTCCAGGTGGATCCTGGCTTGCAAACCCAACACAAACATAGGTCAGTGGGGGCAACGGGGCGAAACTCCAGAAGCAGGCAGAGTTACAAAGGTGGTCCCAAACAAAATCATTTCATACACTTGCAGAGATCCTGACCTGTATAAGATCCTTTCCACTCACTTTGCACCAGGATGCTTGAACTTGGAGTTCCCAGCTCTTATTTCAAATCTAAAGAAGCATTTTTATGTCTGGAAGCGTTTACCCTCCTCTCCCCCCAGCTACAGCATTTGGTCTAATGAAAGATATTACCTCCCTCTATATACAAAATTTGGGGTTCACCCATCTCTAGTCAGGTACTATTGTCACAGGCTGAAACACCGCAACTTGTGGAATCCTACTTAATTTAATTTATTGCCAGTTAGCGTAAACTTTTCACTAATGATTCAGGTACTGAGGAGGGCAAAAAAAGATGAAAAACAATTAAACAAATAGGGACACACTTTTCCTCACCCTTCCACAAGCTCAACTTCAGTCAAACCCAACTGTCCCCCACCCCACTTCATTGTCTCAACATCCCTTGTCTTCACTAGTCCCTCCCAAACCCTTCAGTGAGGGAAGAGATGGCACAGGAGGTCAGGGAATGCGCCTAACAGTTTCTTTCTGCCAGTCCTGGTTTCTTACTCATTTACTTCCAGTGCTCCTGGTTTAATTGTTACCTCCGCTCAAGTGTTGATCCTCCAGGGCCCGTGAGTCCCCCAGGGGTGTCCCTGCCCTGGCGTGGGTCGCCCATGGGCTGCAGTCCCTCAGGGTTGTCTCTGCTCCAGCGTGGGTCATCTATAGGCTGCATTCCCTTCAGAGGTATGCCTCCTCTGGGACAGAGCACCTCCTTCCATGACCATTTATCAAGCTGGGTTACCAACACCGTCCCCTTCCACCTGCCTCCTCCACTCCCTCCTCCCATGTCAGCTCCCGCATCTCCTGTGTGCGTGTTCCTTGTGGCTCCCACCCCTAATGGCTATCACTCCTTCTTAAATATATTTGAGCACAAGTGCCACATGCTCCTCTGACTGGACTTTTTGGTGTGAAAAGGGGTTTTTATGCTGGTTTCAGAGCCAGCTGGCAGGGGCTGTGACAGGCAGAGAGCAGTTCCTGACCTCCCACACAGGGCAGTCCCTCCCCCCAGTCAAAACTCTGCAATTTATGCCAAATAAAACTGTCGATGCTCTAATATAAGATAAGCATTTTTAAAATGTATACATCTTTTACGGGGTTGATACCTTGCCTAAGAACTGTAACTTGTTGGTTTAAATTGGTTGCTAAACATAGCTGGGTTTTAACTAAAGCCATAGGAAAAGTTTCTGTGCAGAATTCTGTTTGGAAAACTCAGTTACAGATCATGGGTTCTCTATGACATTTAGATGGCAACTATGACATATTCACTCAGACACGAGGGGAAAATACGGTCAAGTAAACTGGGGCAACAGGATATTATGCCTAAATTTCCATCAAACTCTTTCTATTCCAACCAGGCTCATGTTACCAGCAAAGTGCATATCGTAGGTCTAAAAGCCCGATTATTAGAATTTTATTTGACGTATGTGGCAATGACAGCAATGGGAAAATTTCACATTTGGAGAAAGTAGCAGAACATGGCATATAACAATTCAGTGACATGTAACGTCTCAAATTCATAGAAAGTGATTCCCTTTTATAGGAAATGTCAGCATTCAAATGGTTATCAGTACGTTCTCGCTAACTAAACTCCGTTAGCCTGTATCACCAAGCCAATCAGCACACCGCCTTGTATTTGGAACAGCTATCTCTTCTTAAGCTTCCCAAATTGGGAAAAATCTGCTCTACAGTTGAAGAGCCAAGCCTTGCAAAATTCCCAGCAGTTACTCAGAATAGCAGAATTCCTTGAATTTCAAAGGAGAGGGTGAGTCACATACAGCACAGATGTTTACTGTCACCGGCCCAGGGAAATGTAAGGCCACACGCTTTAGTCCAGTTGTGTTCAGCAGAGCACTTAAGCACTTAACTTAAAACACGTACCAAAGACCCTGGCATTAAGCTTTGCTTAAATAAGAGATTTGCCAATCAGGCGTTTATACTGAATCAGGCCTCTACGGTCTACTGCAAGCCAGCCACAAAAAGCAACAGCGTTAGCCTAAAGCGAAGTACCCCGCCACACCTAAAACGAGGACGTGAGCTGTGCAGGAGTCGTTTCCAGTTACTGTTTGCTTTGCTTTCCAACCTCCTGCTGCGTCCTGATGTCTGATACATCCATGGGGACCCGCACCGTCACACCATCCATCGACTTCTTAACACACACCTGGCAGCCAAGGCGAGATCTGAGAAGAAAACATGAAGTGAGGCTCATCTGTTCCCATGATAAAGGAAGAAATTCCCCGCCCACATTGGGATGTCTGGTCCAGGCTGGGTTTTCACTAAAGTTCCTCTTAAAGGCCTCCTGTGCCCCAGGAGAAAGCAGCTCTAGAGGCACAACCTTCCCTGGGGAAGAGGTGCCAGGTGCTGAGAATCTACCCCAGAGGCTTGAGAATCTACTGCCATCAGCAGGGAGGCTTACGTCTCGGTGAGTCCATACGCCAAGTCCAGCATGTCCAGCTCTTCGTCTGAGATGGCACCCAGCTTTTGGAAGGTGTCCTTCTCAAAGATGAGGTGACAGGTGGAGCAGGCTAATGTCCCTTCACAGGCACCTGGTGGAGAAACGAGGAGTGACAGCAAATTAGAAAAAGCAATGGGGTGAGAGAGGTCATCTTCGGGAACAGTGTGAGAAAAGGTCCTTTAACAGATCTGGAGCACATCAAAAGAGATGCCAGAAAACACAACAGATGGATGCAGATTTCCGCCTGCCTTTTCTCTGGGAGGATCACAATCAGTTTTCAAATTTGTGCGTCAGCTTTAACCAGCCAAACACATTGACACAGGCTGCTGGAATCCCAGCGGTGATGGTGTGGAAGTGACACTGCCATCTCAGTGTGGTAAACCAGCCCAGAAAGCAGCCGTTGAGGAATAAAAGCTTGCTTCATGGTCTCACCAGAACACAGTGGCACGTGTACAGTCGGCACTATTCCCACGTACCCACTGCTCACAGCACAGACACATAAACCCTAAGAACACATACCCTTGAGCAACACCTACCAAATCCATCAATGGCCAAATTTTGATTGACTACCACTTCCAGCAAACTCTCCCCTTCTTTGGCTGTGGCCGTAAGTCGCTCTCCATCCCGATTTATAAAATGCACCGTCACCTGGTCTGCAGAGCTGTAAGACAAGTTTGCAAAAAATCAGAGAAAGCCACTGTTGAGGTCTTTTGGCTGAGCACTAGAGACACAGCACATGGAGGGAAATGTGCATACAAACACCTTCTGGAGGGATTACACCATGCATGTCAGAGAAGATTCGGGTATCAGTTCTCAGTGGTGAGCAAATCTGAGTTGACCCAAAATATTTCCCACTTTATCAAACTTCCCCCAGAATAAATGTTTAGCTCGGCATGAACAAGTGCAGATGCTCTGTGCCCGCTGCCTCTGCTCGGGCTGGCTGGCAGAGGGCGTGTTTTCTGGCAGGCAAAGTATTTGCAAGCCCGCGATATTAATCCTGGATGGAGTGATGTAATAACAAAAAAAAGTGCTCAGGATCAGATACTAATCATGCAATAAGGGCTTTTGTCATTCACGTTTTGTTTCCCACTCCCTTCCCAAGGGGATTACTTGATGACTGTTCTTTTTCTGCTGCTTGTTCTTTCATGAAGTGCCCACTCCTTCCCAGAACTCAATCACAGGGAGCCTTGTTACGATGAGACATGCTCAGCCCCAGCTTACAGAGCAACTGTGCTGAGTAACCTCCTCTGAGCTGATGTGATCCTTGCGCAGGAGAAATTGCTGGTTATTTTGACAGCCTGCAAGATTTAATCTGGTGGAGAGTTAAGAACAAGAACTTCAGCATCTCTTAGTGCTGGCTTGTGGAAACCACACCTACAAATAAGAGGGAAACAGCATCCGCTTCATCTCCTCCAGACCAGGCTCTCCCCACCAGCGTGGCAAAGGCTGCCACCCTCAACAGCAGCATCAGGGATTTCTCGCCAAGACTGTATATTCTGAGACCATCTATTATATTTGCCAGGGGAAGCACACGAGCAAACAGTGGCTTTTCTTAGTGTACATACCCAAAAGGTCACTTGGAAGCAGGAGGTCCCAGTTACCCAAAGGTCCCACCTCCTGTGCTGAAACGGGGCAGCACCCTGGTGGCAGTGGGTATTTTGCCCGGTACCTCTCAACGCGGCACTGCCCAAGTGCCCATCATCTGAAAGCCCAGGACATTCTCCAGGGGCAGAAGCCAGGTCCACCCTCTATTCTTCCAACAAGCCGACAACACGTGCCACTCTCCCAGATCTCCGGGAAGATCCATCTCTGTCTCCCACAGCTCTGATAATCTTCCAAGCATGAGCAGTGTCAGCGCTGCCCCATGGCCTTGCTGCTCCCATTTCTGGCGTAGGAAGAAAGAACCACAGCCTTGAAGATAGAGTGAATTTCGCAGTGAGAACTGGCCAAGCTCACAATCTCCTGATTTTTTTTCCACTTACACAAGGCTGAGCAAAGCAGCTTCTTCCAAATAAAGTGCTTTTTGGTATAAAGCTTGGTAACACTTTTCCTGGAAGCCCTGAGGCCAGTGAAACAGACAACAAGTATGGCTCAGAGCTCTGGGAATTTCTAGTCCTGATTTCTTGCAATATATTTGCAGTATACACTGAATACAAACTGTCACAGCCACAGAGTCACCCGTTACAGCAAACCCACCAGCTGAGGAAGCGCTGAAGCACCTACACTCCTCTGTGCCAGGCATCCTCTGGGAAAGTCCCAGAGATTGGGAGGAGGAATTGGTTAGATGGGAATCGTCCCTGGGATAGCAACGCCAGCAGCTGAAAGGACTTACCCTGCCTGCTCATCCCTCTCTGCTCTGTGGCACGTGAAAATGAAGCATGTGGAGATCTCTGCTGATTTGCTTCTAACATTAAGCACAGAAATATATAAGGATCAAGTTTAAACAATTTCCTTTGCTCTTTCTTAACTCAGAAGAGGCAGAGGTGGAGTACAGGGGATGTAGCCAGCTGAACATGAGACAGGAAAGAATTCCTGTAAAAATGTCATGAGAAAGGGGGGAGAAATATTCTACTCTTTCAAGTTTGCAGGTCTTGTTCGTTCCACTTCACATAAGTCACAATCACCATCTATATCTAACCCCATTGACCTGCTGACAAATCATTGCAGTACATCTCTAAGTGATTAAGGATGCCATTTCTTAAAATGTTGTCACATAGACTTCATCAGCAAGACTTCAGGCGCAGAAAATTCCAAACAATTCTCACTTTGGAAAGCCAATCCCCACATTCCATCAACATTCGGAAATGGAGAAGAGAGATGAAACAACATTTTTTTGCCTTTTCTGCTCTTTTGTTTTCAGCTGCGTCTTGACTGAGCCAGCAGGACCAGCACACAGGGGCCGCTGTACCTTCATCCGAGGCAGGCGGCTTCCTGTTTTTCAGAAAGTTTCGGCAGAAAACAATGCCCGGGCCGTTAGTCTGCAGCGGGGTCCCCTGGTTATGAAAACAGCTGTGAAGTTAGCGCCCAGACCGTGCTGCAGAGGGAAGAGTTTCCCCACGTGCAGAATGGGAAGATCACGTTGCAGTCAACGCACAGCCGAGCAGGACCACCCTAATTCCCTCAGCAAACAGCCGAAGAACATCTTTAAAACATTTCAGTCTCCTTCATAGGGACACTCACAGACATTTCTTTGTAAATAAGCAAGGCTTATTTACACNACTCACAGACATTTCTTTGTAAATAAGCAATTTAAAGACTGGCTCTCAAATGTCAAAAGAAAACAAAACAAAACAACCCTTTATATTTTGATGGATTAGACCCATTTATTCCATTTTTATGTCAAATAGTCAGGTTTTCTCGCAGTGTTGGTTTTACAGCTATGGGCGAAATAATTTGTTACACAATAGAAATGGTAAAGTCATAGGACTTTACTTAACGCTGCAACTCAACGCATTCTTCAACAGGATAACGCGAGCTGGCTGCCTGCAAGCAGAGAGCTGGATCCGACAATCCCCAAAGCTGCACACGTTTATTGACAGAAAACATCATTTGTGTTGTCTTTGAGGCACCTAGAGCTTCAGTTGCCATCAGTCCCAGGAGAACCCCCCCCACCAGGCTCCCGCGAATGTAAGGGGGATTTGTTCCCTGCTGTTCCTGCTGGACACACCCCTGCTTTAACTGTTGCTGCCAGTTAAATGAGCCCTGAGATGGCCGAGTTGGATATAAGGAAGCACAGATGCTATTGCCACAGACCCCTTTATGACTCTGGACCAGCCGGGGTGCAGCAGTTCCCCCTTCTCGAGAGCAGGGGTGATGCCCAGCACTCCTACACCACGACACAGAGCACCTGTGAGCAGCTTCGCTCTCTTCACCGGCTGTGGGAGAAATTTAAGCTGTTTGTCTGCGTTGTCAGTACAGGTGCCTCTGTTGGGGGTACAAACCCAGCCTGATTACTCCCTGTTTTCACTGCTCAGTTCAGGCCTCTCCCACAGACCCACTCACAAACTGGCCTAGTTGTCTTCATATCCCCCGAATCAGTCCCAGGCTTGAGCCTCCTCTGGAGGCTACCTGCTTCAGGTACCCAAGGCTTCAAGGAGAGCCTGGAAAGAAAATCTGTAGCTTTTATTTTCTATTTACTTTTGAATTTGTCTATCAGTGTTTTTGAAACTATGAAAAAAATCCTTTCACATTTTGTTAAGAAAATAAGTTTGAACCAGGATTTTAAAAACAACTCAAAATTGATTAGACTAAATTTTGCTTAATTTAGGCTGAACTATTTTACAATGGCATTACTGTCCCAGGACACATGGTCAGAGCTTTGGAAAGATCTTACAGGATGCGCTAACTCAGCACTCCAAGTTCAACACATGCCAACTGATTATTCCCTTTTAAAAAAACCTCAAACTTTGTGCTGCAGGTAACAAATGAAGGGGGTTTCAAGAAGGTTCTTCTTCTCCCTGTCAGTGTTTTTCCCTAAAAGATACTTTCCAAGGCCGTACAAAACAGCAAGATTCCTACAAGCACTGCAAAAGATAACTTCATAAGCAACAAAGCAATTAGAAAGAAAACCCATTGATAACGAGTCTTCATAAATCCCATTAAGCAGGGTTATCAGAATAAATTTTCTCTAAGGTCAGATAGAAAAATGGTTTATTGTGTTTTCTGTGATCTTGGTTGGGTCTTTTTCTCAATGTCTCGCAGATTACAGTCTGACCCAGATCCTTCTGGTCTAGGAGATCTACAAATTCCCTTTATTTTGCTCAGAGAAATCGAATCTCCTTCTGAATTATCCCTAAAGAGAGAGGAAAGCCTGGCAGGGCGTCTGCTGTAGTTCCTGCTGTAGAAATACAGAGGAGTACTGTGTGCCAGGCAGCCTCTCTTGTCAGCCCCATCCTTTCGCCACGTGGGGACAGCCTGCTCCTGCGTCTTTAAGATTTCCTCCTTGAAGAACGTCCAGCCTTCCTGGACTCCTTTGCCCTTCAGGACTGCCCCCCAAGGGACTCTGTCAACCAGGCTCCTAAACAGGCCAAAGTCTGCCCTTTCAGACCACTGGCGGGGAGTCCTCCACCCTGGCAGGGACCAAATGCATTTAAAGGCATTTCTGAACACAAACTTCTGACCAATCTCCACCGCAGAGTTCAACTCACAAACTCGGCCACCACAACGACCTGTGCAACCCTGTCCTGAGGCAGCAGCCTCAGCAAAGCCCAGCACATGTCACTGGGCTTGGGAGCCTGGCAGGACACCGCTGCTGGGGGCTTGTACAGCCCCTCGAACACACAGCCACCATCCGGGCGGCTGAGTGATGGAGCCAGCTCCTCCATCTCCCTGTCAAGAAGGGCACGCCAGCAAGGCAAGAGAGCTTGCCACATGGCTTCCCGTAACCTAAAGACGGCATTTTGCTCCCTGGAGCTGCAGACATCATCAGCTCCCTTCTCTGCCTTTAGAGCAGCAGGGACAAGAAACCCAAGAGAATTTGCAATTCCCAGAGCAACCCAGTGGTCCTCCCAGCTTCCCCACAGCAGGAACACAGCAGGCTTGCGGTTCAGCTGTCCGACACACCTTGCCCACCATCCCCATTCCTCCTCAAAGGCTGCTGGCTGGGCCCCAGTGGTCATTGGACTTTTGTGCCACATCGTCATCTTCATGCTCTGATCCAAGCCACTAGCTGTGGCCTCCACAGCTCCAGAAGGAGAGAGCAGCACTTCTCACAGACTGCACCACCTTCCTCCTGTCAGCATCTGCTCAGCCTACGCTTCCTCGTCCACCACCGCCTGTTTTGCACTGGCATCTCTCTTCTCCCTTCGGTGGAGCAAGGCAGCATTAAGTGCGTGTCCCTCCTGAAAATGCCCTTCTGGATGCAGCAAGGTGGGGTTCAGCATTTTACTCACCTCGATTCCCCAGGGGCGTCCTGGAGCTTGTGCGTGGAGCTGAAACCTCTTTCTGACCCCTGCTTAGCTGGCGTGCGATGCTGCTCAGTCACTCCACAGAGATAAGTAAAGCGAATTTTGCTCACATTCAGTCCACTTAGCAAGGGTCGCACGAGCCCCGAGATGCCTCGAGCTATCATGCTACTGAGGGTCCTGCTCCGTGCGCGTCTCCTGCGCTGTTGCTTGTTGCAAAGTGGGCTAGATTAAGAGTTATACGTACAGATGAGAGGGGGGAAAAAAAGAAAGAAAGAAAAAACTAGGACAGCCTCCCTGGGGGTGGAGGGAGGGAGGAGGGAAGGGAAGAAGGAGGGAAGGACGGACAGAGGGATTGTGCTTGGATCTTGCTGCAGTCCAGCCCACCAGGGGATGGGAATTGGGTGAAGCGTGGTAACATGAGCATCATCTCCACGTACTAGTCCCCAGGCAATGCTCACCTTGTTTTGCCTTACAGACTTCCCTTTAGGAACCAGACCTAAGTCCAGTTTCAGGAGGAATATTCATTGCAATGTCTAATCACACGAGGGGCTGCAAGCTCAGGGCTGGAAGAGCAGACCGGCAGGAGCACTGACAGCTGCTGCCTCAGGAGAGAGGGGCATGCCGGTTCTTACAGCCACAGGGTGAGCGCAAGACTTACAGATTCCGCTCTTGATGCGGATGTCATCCAGCCACATCATTGCCTTCCCCAATACTGGAAGCTCCCAGCTCTGAAACGTGAATATTCACTTACTTCACAGGACAGCGGTGAGAAGCAGCCACACTTTGCTCATTTGCTAAACTCTCTGCTGAAAAGTGCCATAAAGGCACAGATAAATATCATTCATTTCATGCTAACTGATACTCCATGCTAGTGAGACTTCTGTAGAAGATGACTCCTTAATTTATTCCCAGAAACACGGCCACTAGTTTAGTCTACCCCTCCTTCTCCAGGGTAAGTCAATTTGTGCCTGAGGACCAAAATGCAACAGCGATGATAGTTTTAGTTCCTGTTTTTGTGGAGTTTGAAACGCGAGTTGTTCTCAGGAGCCCAAATTGCCCCTAGTACCAAATGAACAGTTCACCATTTGTGAGATGTTTGCTTTAATCAAGTTTTTTAATGCAGTAACATATTAGTAGCCGGTATAAGCAAAAACCTTTGAAACTGGACTCTCTAATCAATCCATACCGGGGGAGAAACTACAGCAAAAGAATGAGAACTGGCTTGAAAACGTTCCCCTCAACACACACACACACACATGGATTAATAGTTTTGAAGATAACTGGAAAGTTTTGGCTTTTCACCCTAAAATGAAAATTTTCCACCCAAAGCTTTCAGGTTGGAAGGGGATGCTTAAGGTTTCTGAGAAAAGCATTGAAGACATTAAGGAGTGCAAGTATTTTCCATAAGGGGGGAAGGGAATCCTGTTCTCCAGTCTAATAAGGCTTTAGAGGCAAGTGTCCAAGCACTCAAACACACCACTGAGATAGCTCCAGTGGAGAGAAACTCATGGGCAACGCATAAAGGATTAAAAAAGAAAAAAAAACATTTTTTTTTCCTTAGAGGGAGGTCTAGTTTCTAAACCCACCTGCCTACTTCCTGCTGTTCACTTTGCACCCGGTAGAACAGCACAGGAATATTTCATTCCGCCTCACTCCTATTTGCCACGCACAGGCTGGGCATCACTGCTCCCACGACAGGACACGTGCAAGAGGAACGCGCGGTGCTCTGCTGTGGAGGGATGTGATCTGAGGCACCTCGGAGTCCTATTTGCAGGGCACCACTGACCAAAGTCTCCTCGATCCTTTTGCTGAACACGGGTGATACTTCCCGGCTCAATGTGTGATGGGTTTGGCAGCCGGCCACCAGAGCCTTGCGGCACCCTTTTGCCAGTCCCTGCTCATCAAATGCATCACAAATGCATTTCTTTCTGCTGCAGGATTTGCCCCTCAGGTTTTGTTCAGGCCAGCAGATCTGTGAGAACAGGGAGGGTGGGACAAACCACTGAGTATCACTAGGATTTTAGTATCACTAGGATTTTAATGCAGAGTGAGTGCTACCCCCAAGTCCGGAGTCAGTGAGAGGCACCCACGGCACATCCCTGGGAGCAGCAGGGGGGTACGATGCCGAAGCAGGGATGCCATGTGGCAGGCATGGGTTCACATCAGACTGCCCAGCCATGCCCAGGATCACTGGGACTTCTCTGTAATTCCACTCCTCAACTCCAGTTAATCTAAAAATGCCTCGTTTCAAATCACTTGTAGAATATCCTTTGAAGGTTTCCCTCCCCACCCTTGCTGGTACCACGGAGGAGTGCAGCAAGCGGTTTGTTTTAGCTGAACGCAGCTCTGGCCAGTGTCCCTGCTCTGTGGCCCCTCACTCTCAGGTCAGCTTTTCCAGGTGGTGTGCTCTCTCCTGTGAGCTGCCCTGAATACTTCAGCCTTTAAACCCAAATTCTTGGGCTGCAGCTCACCCCTGAATTTAAAAATCACTCTTTGCAGCCTCTGCAGCTGAGAGACCCTGCCCAGTCCTGCCTTTGCTTTCCAGGCACTACGGAGATGCAGTATGGATGCCAGTCCTGTCTCTCTACCATTTCTGTAGGAGGAAAGCAAAGCTTGCCATGAGGGATGCAAGGAAAGGGGCCACAGCACATCCAAACAAACCGCAAAGCATCTTATCTCCCCAGCAAACCTTGAATTGAGAGATACACTAGATATATGCGCAGCAGTTTTCGCAGCAAGGACGTTTGTGTGTTTGCCTGGCACTGACCTCTCTCCTCGCCGGGAGCTCAGAGCACAGCGAGTGACAGGTCAATGCCACCCCATGGGAGAGAGGCCAACGCAGAGAGGGAAGTCGGGTCTGAGAGTCACACCGAGTCCCGAAGGGAGGCAAGAAGCAGTGAAGGGGACAACTGTCCTCTGGTGAAAGCGGGAACAGCCCTGCTGGGGCAGGAGAGAATCATGCCCTGCAGTGGGTTCGGATAACCTGTTCTAAGGTCTTTGAAACGGGGGGAAAAGGGCAGAAGAAAGATCTCCTTTTCCCTCATCTCCCCCACGCTATCTAGCAGCAAACCTAGAAGTAAACATGGTCTTTCCAGGGTAAACCCTTGTTCATTTAGCCCAGGACACAACTAGAAAGCTTTGCAAATAATGACACTTCCCACAAAAAAACAACCAACAAAAAAAAAACCAAACCTGACTGAGCAAAAATCCCCTTGCTTTGAAAAAACCCTCACAATGTTGCTTTGGAGGTCAGCGCACACTTTATGGGCAGGACAGGCTGAAGTGAATCTTTAGCTGTTTCACAGAAATTTGGCAGAAGCCGAGTTTCCATCAGCGTGCACATGCACATACACCCCCCGCCCCCCATCTCGCCTTGCCAGCAGGTCACACTCTGCGCTCAGCGCAGTGGCTGTGCCTACGCGTCTAGCGATGTGTTAGCACATGCTGGGAAGGAAGTGGTTTTCTAGCTTGAAATACATCGCCCAATTTCTTCTGCACTACGAAAAGGACAACTTGCCCCCCCCCCCACCCCCCCCCCCCCCGCTCAGTCTAGGGACTCTTATGCAAATGTCAAAGAGAGCTATGAGGTGCCATTAGCTCCACCTCATCCCTGATCTCTGCACAAGAAGTGAACAGATTGAAATCAGCACTGCACTGACCCAACAAGAAGTTACACAATACCGTCGCAGCCCTCCACAGCCAGAAGCACACTCAGACTTCTCAGACACCAGACCCACCTCCTCTGACCACCATTACAGTTCCAGTCCTTCCATGGGCCGGTTCAGCAAACACGTCGGCATAGTCGGCACAAGGCAGACTTGCATCGGCTCCTTTGGGCAGAAGACACTCTGTGCAAACAGCTCTGACCAGAAGAGCTCTTCTGTAAACTTTGTGGCTTCCAACAGACCCTAGATGGAAGGTTTAAAATTATTATATTAGTCTGCTGCCTCTCTGAAAGCAGACGGAATCCCCTAGTTATTAATATACACATTTATATAGTTTTAGTGATGCCGCAGTTCTGGGGTTGTGAGAGTAACTCCACTAAGGGAGGAAGTAGTTCCTCTGCGAAGGAGCAGGAGAAGAATAATCAGGAGAGGCAGTCTGTCCCGCAGCAGAGCAGCCACCTGAGCAGGAGAGGGAAGAGACAGAAAACACACCCAAGTCCAAAAACAGCTGGCCCCTGTCTATGAGGGAGCTGCAACGTATGCAGAAAGATTACAGGTGTCATCCAGGCAAGCAAATTAACACCTGGTTGCTCCAATACTGGAGCATTTTATCAAATCAGTATTTGATAACATCCCAGGTGTTCAACAGTGGAACCCCCAAAGTAAGAGTGTCCGGAGGGGAGGGAGGAACTGAGCGAGCAGCTAAACAAGCCATGACAAAGCTGAAGACCACCACTGTGCCCCGATACAGAAGTAATCACTCCTTTATTGTTTGGAGCAAGCAGGACTGGCCCGTGCTCTCCTCCGGGTGTGTGGGAAGGCGGGAAGGCAGGCAGTCGGGGACACGAAGGGCGCAGAGCTGGAAGTCTGAGCTGAGTTCTGTATTTCACCAGGTTCAGCCACAACTCTTCTGCCTTAGAAGAAACACATCGTCCTCTGTGCCTCATTTTACCTCTCAAAGAAATGGGGGAAAGTATTCTTGGTTGGCCTCTGAGGAGTGTGAATGAGGGATGATGGATAAAACACACACCTGAGACGTAGCAGTGCTCTTGCCAGAGCTGCACTGGCTCAGTCGCTGCCAAGAGGTAGCCAAAGGCAAGCCCGTGCTGTTCCCATGGGGGAAGTCTCAGGGACTGCAGTCAGAGCAGCAGATACACAGGCCCAGGAATAATGACAGATTCCAGAACGCAGCCTTCATTCTTGAGCAGCAAGAACAGGCTACCCCTCACCTCTTACCGAGCCCACTGCCCCACAAATACTCCTGTAAGGAAGCAGATGCAGGCTGCTTCCACAACAGAACTACAGCCACTGAACAAAACTAAAATTCCCTTTCCCCATTGTCACTAGGAAAACCCATCAGCCACCTTTCCTGTTCCAGAACAGGCTGCTAATAAAAGCAAATAGGACAACTTGTGCTTGTTCTGCTTTCTCCAAGCCTACAGGACCAGGTACAGAGTGCTGCCACAAAACATACACCGAACACAAACCTGCAGACAAAGTGCTTACATCAGTTGTGCTCAAGTCTCAGATACCGCCTCGTAGAGGCTGGCAGCTTGGGGGGAAGACCGTAAACGTGCCTCAGTTTCTACATCTATCAAACAAGGCTACCGTTGCCTGCTCCAACCTTTCTCTAGATGTTCAGCAGCCTTCTGAGAATGACTATGAACAAAAGGAGCAAGGGCCAAATTTTCACCACTGGAAGCAGGAGGGCAGTAATGCAGTCATCAGAAATAGGCTAACGCTGCAACCGGGAAACAAAATCAATTCACAACAGGGCTTTCTGACAGCAGCCACCCCTGGCAATGCAGCTGCTGCCTGGCTGGGTGAAGGCCACCAAGAAGTTACAGTGCCCCAGCCAAGGCCTTCACTTGCAGATGCTTCTCCTTCAGTCAAGGATGCTTCAAAGATGGATGGGAGAGCAGCACTGCTGCATGTGGGGTATAGAGAGCCTTCACCGTAACCTCCCAGCTCAAGAGCAGTGTATTTCACATCCCCTTGACCCTTCAGTAAATCTTGATGATTGAAGATCAACCCTGGCTTGTATTTCTTTAAAAGATGATGTACAACCAGAGGCAGTAGCAATCACGGGCGCTTGTAATTTTCCAACTAGCTCTGCTCACCAGAAAGCTGTATCCATGCTATTAACACCTGCTCAGAGCAAGTGCATTCTCAACAGAAGTTGAAGGTACAGTCCCTTCCAGGAGCTCCCAATATTCCTTTTTGCAGTCTCAGCACTACTCTCTCCGTAATGTCTCCTCCTTATTCTTTCCTTCACTTTTCCCTATAGCTGCTTCAGCCTGCCATCTATCCTGAGAAAGTCCACCTTAAAATTACTAGTAACTTTCAGAGACCCATCACTTGGCACTAGACGTTCATTTAGGTGTTGATCAGTCATAAGGACCTGCACCCTCGTTCACAAACTGCACTTAAATTAGAGCTGCAGACCTGCAAGACAAAAGCCAGCCTCAGCCTACATTCAATGCACTGAGGCCCAGATCCTTTTTCTTACAGATAAGTTAATTTTCCTGCAAGGGAGACATTAACATCACATGTGGAGTCAACTTGCATAAGGGTATGCAGCAGTTATAGGCTGACATCAGTCACAGATGAATTATGCTGTTCTCTGCCAATTGTCACATGCTCCATTTATACACTGGCATAAGATAATTAGACTGTACGCCCAAGATTGAGTGACGTATAGCTGCGAAGCTGGCACTCAACAGAACGCTCACACTGATTGCACAGGGCAAACAAGCCATACCTCAGTTATTCTCTGCTTTCTCACTGGGAGACAGTCTGCCTTTGTAGATGTTCAAGCAGCTGCCATACAACTGTCTACGATTATCGTACCTTACCCTGCGTATTGCATTATCAAGCTTTGCAAGATGTTGGAAAACAGCCATTAGATGCAGCTACTTAATGGAGAGGTACTGCCACATGATGCACCAAGTCTGAAGCCCAGTTACAGACAGAATTAGCAGCTTCTAGGACCAGCTAACATGAGAAAGGGGGGAACAAATCTTGTTTGGTGTCTCAGAGATCTACTGTCTACTGGTTCCACAACCCAAAACAGATTTCAAGAAGATAGTGCTGTCAAAAGGCAGAGTCCTGCCCTGATAAGTAGAGAGCAAAATCTAATCTAGTTCCTTTACTAAGTTGCCATAGTTATTAACAGTATCCTACACAAATTGACCTGAACTGATAAGCGTGGCATCAGAGGGTGTTCACATTTTTTATTGTTCATCACAGAAAAAAAAGGAAGTGGCTGGAAGGGTACTGAGCCTGCTCATCTGTTCTTGAGCATCTCACACCAGGTCACTTAAATAAAAATGCCCGTGCTTCCCTCCAAATGTATTAGCCTGAGCAAGCAACCAGTAAGCTTGTCATCTACCCAGAGAAGTCCCTACAGGACCTGTCTACATCAAAACAGATCCAAATTTGGAGACTGACCCCTTGCAATTCCTTGCCTTGGACAGTGAAAGCAGGAGGAAAAAGCAATCACATCCTTGTTTCTACAGTTGCACAGACCCCGAGTAGGAGGACAAAGTATCCTGTGCCAAATGCAAGCAGAGAGTCCTCAGAGACTCCAGAAATTTAAGCACAAGCTGAAAGGTACTGTCCATCGAGAAGCAAGGGCAATAAATGGGAGTTGGACTAGATGATCTCTAGAGGTCCCTTCCAACTCTGAAAATTCTGTGATTCTGTGAAAAGCAGCAAGAACCCCATTTGTGAGAGTAACCTCACCAGACCAGTGCAACCTTCACTCGAAGGCTGCAGTAGCATTGAAGCAGACATGCAATTCCTCCAGTAGCGTTCAGGTTTTTGGAATCCTGGAAGGAAAGAACAAGAAAGACCCACCTATTGAAACTGGATCCACGCCAAGCCTGGTGGGGATTGCAGAAGTCTCCATTGCTCTATACTTCACGTTTTGTTTGTAGACAAGTTCAGGTTTCTCCCTTAAACACCAGATCTCTGAGCACGAACACGTTCTGATGAAATCTCTGCCTGATTCTGCAGCATAGCAGCCACAAGACAGAGGTTCTGCAAAGCCCCCCTTCACAACCACATTGAAAGCAGCTACAAAGAAAGATCACATTAGCAGAAAGGTGGCAGTCCATGCTCTTCCATTGCTGGACCCAGTCCCAAGACCTCAGGAAACACAGGTAGAGATAACCATGGCAAGGTAGCTGCAAAACAAGTAGGGCTGAAATCCCCGGTACAGGGTCTGGGCAGGACAGACCCAGCAGGACGTCAGGGGCACGCAGTAGCATCGAGGCCCGGCCAACCTGGTCATGGATGCACATGGGCCTGGCCATGGCCCAGCAGGCACTCACTGGTGGCAACATCCAACAGCAGCTCCTCCCCCTCCATTTGACTGGTCCATTTGCAAGTTAAACACAATATAAATTTATACTCGGTGTCTGCACAAAGAAACGTGAATTCTAGTACTGCCTCCAGTCAGACAGCTTGCAGGGATGGGGAGGGGGAAAGGGATGTTACTCAAGCAGTTTTTCCAGGATGCAAGTAATATCTTCTCATCTGCGACAGTGCTACAAAGCTGACCTCTCGGGAACCACATGGAAGACCTGTTTAGCTTGGAGACACAGCGCTAGACTCAAAGCAAGACTTAAGTAACCAGCCAGACACCATCTGCTGAATTTCTCTGAACTTTATTGGCACTTTAGGAAGAACAGAGCATGGATTTTAACAACTCCTCCATAAGGAAAAAAATGCCTTAATATCAAGGTTCTCTCTGCAGATAAGCACATGGACCCATGAATTACTCCACATCCTTAAGGAATTGATGTTTTATTATAATCCAGTAAAAAGACTGGTCAAAAAACCTCAACATAATTTACAGCAACAAAAAATAAAACAAGAAAAAACAAGCCAGGCAAACATTTGATAAAGTACTTCCCTCCCCCCACCCCCCAAGAGGAGTAGTTATCCAATTAAACTGGAACATGGAGAGAAAGAAGAACAATTCACTGTACTCTAACAAATAAAAAACCATGTCTACAAATCTCACTGTAATACTGAAAGCTTCTTACATTAGTTTTCTTGCAAAATATCATTTCTTTACAATACAGTATACATTTCCAAGGGAAGGAGGACCATAAACACATCCTCTATCCCATGACTAATATTTTCTAATTGTGCATAGCTAGAAGTATTGAAATCAAATATCATTAGATACCACTGGAATATAATACTGGTTAAGAAGAAGGCAGGGCTGAAACAACTACAAAGAGTTAGGTGGACTCACTGGCACAAGCCGTTCTATTCCTATATTGGACCATTTGGAATTAGAACGATTAAAAAAACCCTATAAACAGAAGTCATGCCAGCATCATAATACATGAGCTCAGCAGCGTTGTGTGACCCATCAAAGCAGAAAAGGTTTACTGGTTTATTATTTGAACACATATTCCAGGCACCATACATCAGCTTGTTAGGAAATTGTTAAAGTGTAATAAAGACTTTTCTCCCCCCAAATGCATCGATAATTGCCATGGACAGAGCAGAAGTGCTGAGAACCAGCTTTAAAGCACCAAAAACAGAAGTGTAAAGGTTGTCTGTTCCCCCAGTAATGAGACTCACGTAGAGCCAGTGCCAATAACCCTTCTGTGTAGAAATATGCAAATCAGTTCTGACAAATTTAACTGCAATCTTTAATTTGTGACCTTCAAAGTACTTAGGCATGTGGTTTTGGCCAACCAAAAGCTTACCATGTTGTGTGCCCCCCAAAAGCGTACTGTGTCCGGGGGAGAGAAGGGGTCTCCCACATGACTTATCTGGATGTTTAGAAGCAACACACTAAGCTATGCTCCTAACAGAGGTTGGTTGGTTGGTATTTGTGTGGATCTCCACACAGACTTGTATTGCTTCCAAAAAATAAGATAATACAGCACTGGTAAGGCTGTTTCCAGCAGCCCAAGGAATTATTGGGGAAATACTGCAGTTTATTAACACTATCATGAACATTTCTTTTTGGCACAGTCCCCCTTTACCTTCCCCATAGAGCAGGGAGCAGAAAATGCTCTAGCATTCAGATGTTTTCATTTTATCACCACTCGCAGTGACCCATACAAAGGGGGAATCCACAAAACTGAGAAAGTCACAAGATTTAGGATCATGCCAGGCAAGCAAATAAATGACAGGCTAGCCTGATGACAGGCTAATCCAAGGAGGGCAAAGCAAAGGAGGACTCCATTGTAGGTGGAATCCATTTTTTAACAGGCCTCTTAAGATTAACATTTCCTTCTGTGAAGGATCAAGGCAAAATCCAATTCAACCCTGAGCATACATGGCTGTTTCCTCCCCAGAAATAGCAGGAAGGATTCTGGGTAGCTACAGCATGGATAGCTTGGAAGACAGGAGGTGATGGGTATTACAACAACTGGTACAAATGGCTCTCAGGACCAGTCTCACAACCACTAGTGTCTCATTTCAAAGAGACAGAGCCTTCTGTTCTCAAAGCTGCAAAGGGGCAAAGCATCCTTCTGGGGAAGGAAAAGCACTTGAGCCAGGGATCTGGCAGAATGCTAGTGAGCATTAAGGCAGCAATTGGACAAATATCTCAGGATCCTCTCCCCTCAAATGCTGCTTGAAGCCAGGAAGACAGATGCAGTCTTGTACATGACCCAGATACGAGAGTAGTTTTTGGTCCCCAGCTGCTGATCCACTTTTTATGATTGCATCTAGTTTAAACTAAAGACGTCTGAGCTACAGTAGATCTATACACAGTCATAAGGCACCAATGACTATGTGCTAAAAAGGCCTCTTATGGAAAAACCTGAAATCCTATTCACATGACTAGAAATGTACTGGTTCAGCAAGGGAAAATACAGCTACAGGAATTTTTAGTCTTTTACATTTCTACCTACCCCTTTAGGTTTCCAGTGGCAAACCCAAAAAGGAAAGCAGTGATCTTTAAGTATCTCTGCCTGACTGGTCACATTCAAGTCAGACAAATGACAGTGAACAAAGCCATTTACCAGATACAAAACTTCTGGAGAGCAGGGAAGCCGAGGCTCCAAACCACACTGCATCAGTGAAATATTCCAAAGGCCTCCTCATGATTAGGAAATTCGAAGTTCCATCATTAAACAACAAAAGGTAACAACAGCAGGAACACCACAGAACCTGTTTGGTCTGCTTATGTTTGAAGGACAAAAGCTTTGGTCTTTTAGAAAGAAAGTCCATATTCTACCTCCAACCCTTCTTCCTAAGCTCCAGCCTCCCCTTCTCAACTACATGATTCAGACCCTGTAGTAAGTCAGAAACTCAGACCCTGGCTGCTAAGCTTAATACTGAAGCTTGCACAAGTTAGTAGGAAGGCACAGTGTCAAACTGTTAGCACTTTACTGTACGTAAGTCAGTAAAAGTATCTGCTGCCCTCCCCACCCAACAGGAGAGGACAGCAACACAGCCACTTCAGTAAGCAATACAAAACTAAATGCAGTGAGACTTTATCCAAAGCCAAACAATTTCAGATTTGCCCCAATATATATGTTTGCTTTCCCAAGCCACCCCAGGAAGATGTAAATACTATTCTTTCTTCTGTTGCTTAACTCCAGCATTTGCCCAAAACTCGATAAATAAGACCATGGTCACTCTTCTGTAGTGGTTCCAGCGTAGCACGATTACGAGTGAATGACGGGAGAGGATGGGAAAGAGGGGAGAAGAGAGTGCAGGGCAGCAGGTGCAGGGGAGAGTTTACATGGACTCAAACTCATCAATGCGCTGCTTGGTGTTGCCCTGCCGAATCTGACGGAGGGTCTTGTACTTGTCTCGGCCTAGACGCATGTTCTCAGCGTGGATCATATCATTGGCTGTCTTCTTGGTTTCATCCCGAGCATTTGCCAGCTCCGAGGAAAGAGCCTTTGGAGAAGGGGAAACAGACATCAGTGGGTTAGCACATGCCAGAGACTCAAAGCTGGACAAGGACAAAGAGGTTCCTTGCTGATCCTCCTAAAGATTCGATATCCATGGAGACAGGAAACATAATTTTTTATCTGTTATCTGCCTGAATATTTGCAGTTCTGAGCAACCTTCTCTAGCTGACCCTGCTTGAGCAAGGAAGTGGGACCAGATGATCTTAAGATGTCCCTTCCAAACAAAACAATGCTGTGATTCTGTGGAAGTTGTTAACATTTTTCCCTAACATTTGAAGGTAGAAAAACCATCAGGCAGTCTGTCACTCTATCCATCTTTGCCTAGCACAGTAAGAAAGACTGTCTCCAATGTACTTCAGAAGAAGAGTCAAGTGGAGAGATGCCTAAAGACAACAGAGGCATCTTGCAGAATTTGAGCAACTAGCCTTCTGCCACAAAAGAAACTTGCTGCAGAAGATAAAGTGCACCTCTGTCATTTTGCCTGCGTGTAACCACCACAGCATGATGCAGGACAAGCAAAGCCTGATGCAAGTCATGCAGTTAGCACACAGTGTAACAAAATGCTTGAAAGGAGTCAACACCAGAACACTGGAGTTCCTTACAAGAAGGTGGTGCAGCACTGCTCCCTCCATGCTGAGCCCTAGAGGGCTGCTTTCAGGATTTTGCAATGCAACCCAGTCAGACAAGACAGTTACAGACAGCTGCTTCACAGGAACTGGACCAAGTTCTCTGATTGATTGCAGCCAGGGCTATGAACAGCTGTCAGATGGCTGGCAAGACTCACACAAGCACACTACGTATGACAGATGCTGCTTTCTGGCACTGCAGGAAAATACCTCACTACTTCCAGTGAAATGGAAGTCAAGTGCCAGGAGACAAGATCTGCCTCTCTGCTCAATGGTTAAGCAGCTATCTATCTGGCAAGATTACAATCACCCTTCTTTCCACTTTTTTTTTTTTTTTAAATACCAGTAATACGTCCCTGCTACAATTAATGGCAAGAAGAATAGAAGCAGCACCCAGACACACACCCTTCTCTGCTGCCAAGTCCTTACCTTCAAGTGTTTCTGGACCCGTTCGTTCTTCTCTGCTTCAGTGGTGCGCTCCTCCTCACTGCGGTCCTTGATGGTGGCCTCTGACCGTAGCTCAGCACTGGCTTCTGCTGCATTCTCATCCTGCTCATCATCATGCTCATTCTCAGAGTGCATGGGCTCAGTGACGTGAGGGGTGCTCATGGCAGTCTTCAACTCCTCTTTGGTCTTTTCTAGGTCCTCCTGCACCATCTGTGCCTGCAGCAGGACATGCCACAGTGAGTTAGTAAAGATTATACTGAGTGCATGAGACTTCTCGCAGAAGCGTACAGAAGCACTACTCAGAGTTTATTACAGGAAAACTTGCACTCTCGCACACTGAAGTGGTATGTTCCAAAGCTACTCAGCCACAATCATTTGCAAAACTTTCTGCTGGCTAACACTTCAGAGATTTGAAGAATGGTTATAATTCATGGAAAATGGGCTACAGGCCTAATTATTCTAACTCCATGTAGAAATATTTTGACTAAGCACTCATTCCACCAAGAAAAGCAAAGCTGGGTATTTACAACAGCCTCAAGCTTGCAAACAGTCTAGCGTGGTATCTAGTACAGTAGTTTAAGTCACTACACAGAATGAAGAGCACAAAAAAAGTACTGCTGTTTGCTCAGATTCTGCTTTACCTTCTGTTGCCACTCCTGGGCCTCGCTCTCTTTCTTCTGCCTGGCCAGCTCCAGCTGCGTGATCCTAGCTGTGAGTTCTGCCATCTCAGAAGCCTGCAAGAGAAAGGCTTTTAACGGGGACAAAACCAAAGTACTTGCTAAACGAAGCATTTAGTCCAAGTCCTGAACAAAGACAGTATCTCTAACGTCTTTGCAGTAAGGAGAAAGCCTTCTTGTAAGCTTCAGTCCCACCGATATCTCAATGATGCAAGGGAAAAGCAAACCAAAGAAGTTTGGGGTTTTGTTGTGGGGTGGTTTTTTTGGTTTTTTTGTTTTGTTTCGTTTTCCCCGTCTCCTCCAAACAGAGCTACAGAACTCAATTATTTGAATCCAAACCAGAGAAAGGAATTAGCGAGCTCTACACTCTGTTCTCAGCACCACATACAAATAATAAATAAAAAAAAGGACAAAAAGCACAACAATCCAGATCTACTGTAATAACACACTTGTATTTAGGTATAAGTTCATCTGCTTGAGGCTAAAAATTAAAGAACCAAACTATGCTTCCTCATTATACTCATAGCATGGTTTGTTTCAAGAGCTTAGATGTCTACCCTGTCGCTATTTTCCCTACCTGATTTTCAGCTCACCCACTTACCAGCTGTTCCTGGGTCTTTTGTTGATCATGGGATGCTTTCAATAGGGCCTCCTTTGCCTCTTCTGCTTCTCTACGTTCTTTAGCCAGTTTCTCTGCTTCCTCCTGAGCTCGTTTTCTCTCCTGTTCCAGCTCCATAGCTCTGCGGGTCTGTTCTTCCAGTTCTGAAAGAATAGGGGAGCACATTTGAAGAGAGATCAAGTAAAGAATGGCCAGAGAGAAGGAAGGTGCCCTCACACCTAAGTTCTGGATGAGGGTTCTCCTTCAGAGAGGAGAGATGCAAGCAACTGTCCCCTTTCCTCTCCTTCACACTGTAAATGGAGCTAGACTAAGAGCCAGGCCTGTTCCAAGCTAACAGATTCCTTGCCCGATTGATTTGTGGGGAAGTACCCACCCCAAAATGACAGCCTTAAAGGTAGAGAAGCATACAGTGTATTGCTCGGGCAACACCTTTCTAACACTGGCCAAGCAATCAGACAGTAAGCACACCAGAATACTGGCTGGTGTGACCCCTGCTACACTTTGATTCCTTCCTCTACAGATGTGCTGGGATAAAGCTTCCAGCCAGCACATGAACAACTGCAAAGTACTCTCGCTGCCAGAGAGGCATCTTGGCTGCCCCCCGTCTCTTTAATGACAGTCCTATTACAGCAGCTGAATATGGAAGGCTTACATTCAGCTTCAGAAGGCTAAACCAGAGCTTTAACACCAGATATCACACAATACTGGAGAGGAAAATGGCTCACAGGTGCTCACAGCTTTACCACTTGAACGCTTCTCACTCAGGCTATGCATCTAAAGGAAATACTAGAACATTTATATTACCTTGCTGAGCTTTCTTGGTTTGCTCCTCAATCTGCTTGAGTCTCTCCATTAGCTCCTCCTTCTCACGTTCAATCTTCTCCTTCTCCTTTTCTGCCAACTCCCTCTTCTTCTTCTCATTCTCCAGCAGGGCTCTGATGAAGGGAAAGTGATAAAGCAATTTCAAATTAACAGCTACTCAGATTAGAGAACTTCCTAGTGAAGCCATAAGCACACAAGAAATGTTCACTACAGCACTCAGCTGATGAGTTTTACTCCAGACATGCCCCTTTATAGAAGCTCTGCTGGCATTCATCTTAATGACAAGTTCATAATTGCAATGTTATAAAGGAAATCTCCTTATACCAAGATCGATATTAGTCCCATCAAATAGACAGACCAATCTTTAACTCTAAGAAAGTGATGGTGGGTCACATTTGTGATGAGTGCCATTCCCAACATCCCTGAAGCAGAAAGGAGTCTGCTTTATTTTTAGCTCAAGCGGATTAAGGTGCTGCCAGCAATTTATCTAGCACATGATGCTATTGTGCAGTGATCGACCAAGTCCAGGCTACTCGGAACCCTACCAACCTCTCCATCTGTTTCTGGTGCTTCTCTTCCCGTGCCTGTGCTTTCATCTGCTGCACCTCAATGGTATCTGGTTTACGCCTGCGCATGTAGAGCTCGTGGTTCCCCATGCAGAGTGCCAAGATTCGTTTGTTAATCCGTAACCGAGGGGCATAGAATACAAAGTCCTTGGGACAAGAAAAAGGCAGCATTAGATCTGTTCTTTCAACATAAGAAAACCCCTGTGTATGCAGTACGCCCCAAGACCCTAAGCTTTCTAGAATTCCTAGCCAGCTTTTCTTAACGGTGTCTGTTTATCAGTGGTGGTAGTTAGACACCTGTCTTCCAGGAATTAATTTCAACCTGACAAATACACACAGGGCAGAAGCGCCCAACTTGTTACAGCATGCTGGGTTTCATTGTAAAGCATCCCTAACACATAGGGTACACAGCGACTTAGCTTCACTGTTTCATTACAAACAGCATCGGGGCTGGTTTACCAGGCACACTCAAACTATGACTTCTTCCACCTTTCCTCCACTTAGTTATTTAATGCAATAGTCTGGCCGGCCACATCAAGTGTAATGTTTTGTCTTATGCCAGAAAGGGTGTTAAACATTATGTCCAATGGATATATAACTTTCTTCTGTTAAAACAAAGTAATTTGTTTTAAATTAATTTAAATTTTAAATTAAATTTAAAACAAAGCAACAGCAGCAGGGAAATGCTTCCAAGCAGCAATGCAACAAGAACAACCAGAAGAACAGAAGGTATCAGCTGACACAGGAAATTAGTAAGCCTTAAAGATGAAACCAATTATGTGCATTATAAATTTGCAAGGAAACAACCCTCCTAGTGTACCCTCAAAATGACCTGAAATTTCAGTTTCAAGTAAGGTGAAAAACTGCAAAAGACCATCCCACACACTACTAAAGCCAAGAGACTGCAAAGGAAGCATTCAAAGGTAACACAGGTGCCTCAGACCCCTAATCGTATTATCAGAGTATCTGAACCATCTAGGAGAATCAGAAACCCTAAGCGAAGAGCTTCTCCCTGCCACTGACTTTGAGCAGCTTAAGGTTATACTGAACAAATTTCTACCCTCCTAGCCAGAAACAAATCCCAACTATCACCTCACTGCCATTAGACCCATTCTGTGCTTACTGCCCTGAACAGATCAGATAGTACAGCACTGCTTAAGTCAGTGTTGCCATTATTGATGAACAGATTTTGTGCCATAAAAAATTTTAAAAAGCCAGATCATTCAGCTAAGACGCCGAAAGTTTAATTTAAATGTTATTTCTTACTGGTGCTTTCTTGTCAATAGGCTTGATAACAAATTTCTTGTCATTGAATGAGATATTTCTGATCTCACTCCAAGGGAATCCAATTTTCGGTGTTAGCCTGCAGAAATGGAAAGCAAAAGGAAATAAAAGAGCCCCAAGTCATTCCAAATTCTTGACTTACAATACAAAGCTCAAAATTCTACCAAATCTGCCCTCACATCTCAGAACTCTTATGTTGACTGGAATCAGCAAACAAAATTAGTTATGCAAATGAACTATAAACATAAAAAGCAGTTTTTCAATCCTACTCTTTTTCTTTCTTTAATGGAAAACAGAACTGGAGAATGCACCTGTGGCAGGAAGACTAGGGATCACGTAAAACTAGCTTGATAAGATTTGCCAATTTCTTGCATTTTTTGGTCCAGAGCAGCAGGTTTTATGGATCATTTTGGCAATGTCAAAAATACAGCTAAGAATGATATAGATATTGTAGAGTTTAGTTAAAGACTTGAATTCCAGAAAAGATTAATTTTGAATGCCTTTATACTGGAAAGGAGCTTAAGGCAATGATGAGGAGAGGGGGTTTATTACCTGTCATTCTGCTCATAAATGTTGAGTCCAAGAGCATCTACACCTAGCCAGAGTTCAGAGCCCTTCTTGTTCTTAATGCTGAAGTAGTTCACACCATACATCTCCAGATCCTGTGCAATTTTCAGGTATTCCAAGACAGCATCTTCTCTGCAGTGTGCAAAAAGAAAGCAGATACTCCTTTTTGAGCCTATAAGCCATTAGAGCAAGAAGGTGCTGTCTTCCTACATGGGCAGAGCAGCAACAAGCTGGTAAAGGTTCCAAGCATCACCCTAGCAGATAACAAACAACACACTCCACAAACTCAGTTTTGTTTTACTAAGAGCAGCTAGCTGATATGGACTAGCAAGGACAGAGGCATGTGAACCTAGTTACTCTGAGCAGAATAACCTGAAGAACGCCAACTCATCCTGAAGCGAGCCACAGACTTTTGTATGCGTTCACACATTACACACTAGCATATATCAGACTACTTTAAATACAGCAGTTTAACACTGCATCCGTTACCTAATCATTCCTCGATGTTCCTCATGCCACACCTGGATCCTCTCCTCCCACTGGTCCTTGTTAAGCTTGTGCTGCTCCAGAACTCTAGAAAGAGTATATGGGATGTTTGAGACCAGCCACTGCATTTATGTACACAGTCACATCACTCCTGAATAACACTTCATTAAATACTCCATTGGCATCACAGTTCCCCAACAAAAATACTCCAGGAAATGCAGTTTTATTATAAGACTAGCTAGAGACACGCTGGTTAGTATTCAGACTTTTGACAAATGACAAGTTTTATTCAGTTGTGCTTCTCCTTGCATCATTACATTTTTTTGTTTTGGAGCTGCTCTCACTGTTTCGGATTAGAGTTTCTTCAGTAGCAATAGGATGTTTAAAACTCAAGCTCCTCATTAAGTGAATACTAATCCCAATCCTCAGAGAGGCACCAGGCTATATTTTATTCTGAACACTCCAAACAAGACACACCCCACCCCTCAAAAAAAAAAAAGTCCCGAAATCTTAAAGGCAAAGACGACCATCCAGGTTCAGTTACCTCTGTGGGAGCAGTTTGTCACTAGCAAGGTAGCCAGATTTGTGCACCTCTTTGTTGAAGTCTCCATATTTTGACTGGACGGCATAAGAAGCCAGAAGGACGGCTGTTTCTGGAGGGCAATAAATGTCATCATTCAGAATTGCCTCCTTCACTTGGAGGAAGAAAAGGCGCTGCGTGATGTCCTGGATCAGCTCTTCTGCCACATCCTCTGGGTAGAACTTGGCACGGAATTTGAAAAGCAGGGGGCTTTCTTTGCGTACATCCTGTGCTGTTACCTGGAACAGAGTTACCAGATTTTATAGCCTACACACCAAGCGAAGGGGAATAGGTTTACGAACAGGAAGACAAGCATGCATTAGAAAAAATTCTCCCTTCCAATGCAGAAGTGAGTGGGCAGAAAAGCAAGGATTTTCAATTCCTTACTGCTAAATACCTCATCACCTCTCCCCGCAGGACTTCTGACAAACCACTAGTTATGATCAGTGCTAGGTTGATTACTTTCCAGGTTTCTCTCCAACCAAGATGCTTACGTGAGTGCCACATTAGCATGTTACTGGGAAGGGTAACAGATCTGCCTGGATAACAAACAGGACTAGATGCAGGAGGACCAGGTCAGGCACCACGACTCCTTGTACCTTGGGGAGGGGGTGTGTGGACTGAAGGAAGGCAATACCAAGTCACTAATCTTGCAGGTGTGTGGAGGGGCAAGAAGAGATTCCCGACAGAAATACAGAGACTGAATTTGCCCCTGCCCTCCAAGAGAAGGGAACCCCGAACAAGTGAAAGCTTGGAGCAAACATACCTTTTTGTTCAACTTCAGCCATGTTGAGAAGCCCTTGGTGTCCTGATACTGAAGTCCAAAAAACCAGACCTCTCTTAGACCAATTGTCTTGACGACCTGGAAGAAAGATGATTAGCAAGAGCCCCAGCCAGATGGGTTCATCTTACTGGTGGCAGCAAACGTGTTAGGGGTAAGGTCAGACAAACACAAAGATGATCAGTGCCCTAGCCTTCTGCCTCCCTGGCTATGGCGCACATACAAAGATGACAGGGCATCTGAGGGGTCTGAAGCGGGAAATGTATTGTATTCTTCCCTCTCCCTCCTCTCTTTAAGGCTTTTTGCTACTTATAAACAACAACTGGGGCACTATTTTGTTCAGCTACTTATAAGCCAACATGTATAGCCAAAATACGATGCAACAGGTCTGACAGGTATAATAGCTGCCAGGAATCAACAACGCAGCTCCATTTTCAGGTACACCCCTCTCCTATCATGCAAACGTACTACTCCTGGGCAAGCATGAGTCACCCTGCTAGGTTGTGTCCTACTAGGCTGTGCTGTTTTAAGATTTGTATTCTACTCCACCGATAGCTGTGGACAGGCCTTTCATGCAGCTCTTTAATGAGCGGCACCATTAAGAGGTACTGCAGTGGGTAAATTGATATGCTATCCCTTGTGCCAGGACAAAGCCACCACAGAAATTAACTACACCACTATGTAAGCTCTCTCCTTAGTCATTTCCCTAGCACACCATGGGTGCTATGTAAATAAGAGTCAAGAAGGCTTTATGGACATACTGTAACAAGAGACAAGAGCCTCACGGGGGGGCAAGACTACTGCAGTACAACGCTACTTCTGGTAAAAAGGAGGGGGACGTTTCTTGGTAAAGCCTGTTCACTAGCAGGAGGACACAGCTTTGTGCCCTGGCAAGTCTGGGACATGCCACAGGGTGCAGCAGCAAGTCTAGAAACTGAAGTTCCCCCATGTGTCTCCTGAACCCCCAGGAGCTGTTCTCATACTGGCAAACAAGGCACTTACCCATCACCTCCATTACTAGACAAGAAAGGGGAAGGGAGAAGACACTTGTCTTTACATTGACGCTGTACCTGAAGTAGGACACTGTAAGCTGCTTTTACACGCCACCCACCCCCTGGGCTTGCCAACAGCTCCCCTCCTTCCGAGGGACTCGACTGGAGAGCAACGGGTGAGCATCACCCTGGGAAAACCAACTGCCGGATCATGGTGTGCCCCCTGCCAGGTAAGCTGAGGTAATTTTGTACTGCCCTGTCCCACGGTTTATGATTTCTCCCTAAATACCTGCTTCCTTCTAAATTACTTCCTGTTGAATCCTAAGGATGCACTCTGTTCCCTTCTGATGTGGTCTCTAGCTTTGGCAAGACACAACAGCAAAGACATAGGTTCCCCACAAACACATCACTAGTTAGATTCTTTAGGGCTTGGATCAGACATATCTTCCGGCCTTAGAAAAGCAGCATTAGGGCCCTAGTTCCTCTCGGGCCCCAAAACCCAAGGCAGCTTCTAGCAGAGGCATGCTGTTAGTAGCACACACAGAGACAAAACCTATGCAAGGTCGTGTACTCTATATACATCATCCCACTGGAGTCCATGAAATGATTCAGCCTGTCCTTGCTGGACTATGAACTGGAGAGCTGTCCTAAAGCCCCTGTAAACACAGGTGCACGTGGGGGCAGATAAACCTTCACTGGTGCCTACCATGTAGCAGGACGCACGCAGCTTCAGTAGGAGAACAACCTGAATGCTGCACGCATTGAAAGGACGTGGTAGGAGGAGAGGGAGAAAGGCTGTCCTGGAGCCTAAAGAGAACATTAACATCTGAACAGGATGGACTGACGGACAGTCCCCCCTCTGCTGCCTATGCCTCACTTCCACTTAGCAGCTTGTGCCTGGGAATCCACCGTGCTGGGCTGCCAGCAAGGAACTGAAAGGCCCCGCACAAAAGGACTTTTATTCCACAGCACAAGTCTGCACAGCAATAGCAGGGACAACAACGGACCGGCCAGCACAGCACACAACATCACACCCCCAAGCTGCTCCTGAATCAAGGCGGGGGGATAGTCCTCTCCTTCCCACCTCGGCTTTAGCAGGTTGTTCAGCTCCATTTAGCAAGGGGAAAAGCATGAAGAAACAGCTTTCTGCAGCTGCAAGGAGTCTGGCTGGCAGTTTGCAGCTCAGTTATGTTTGGGGGCGTACAGCATTTGGAGCCCTGACGAACTGTGAGATGTTCCAAAAAGCAAACAGTTACTGGCAGTGGCCGAGGATGGAGAAGCGCTGGCACACAGGACAGGAGAATACAGAGTGCTGTTTAACACAGACCACTATACTTAAATACCTAAAGTTGACACACTCAGCTGGAGAGCAGCATCTTTTCTTCATGCCAGGGAGAACATTAATCAGTCCCTGAGTCTTGTTCAGCCTGCAGTACAAGGCTTACTCTACAACTGGCACAGATTACAGGCGCCTTAAAATTCAGCTGTCCCACAGCTCCTTGACCAGCCATGACAAAGCTCTTCATCAAGTACCCATTAACTTAAAATTCCACTTAGTAAGCAATACTGTCTAAGGGGAAAGGTGCATTTCTGGTGTCTCTCACTTCACCTTCTACAGACAGTCTAAGCACACAGTAGTACAATTTTTATACTTCTGTTCAGAGAAGAAACACAAGGTCTTCCAGGCAACCTTTTCTCTCACTTCTCCTTACTCCTCATTTTCCAGGTCTGCATGATTCCTCCTGTCCTTCCCCTCAGCACTCACCCATCTCCCTCTGAACTATGTTCTTGCCATTGAGTGCTGCCCCACAGCAGACAGAGAGCCATAAGCCACCTCTTAAATGTAGACTTTAGCATCAAGATGACGACTGAAGATTGCCCTCATTCTCAGCCCAGGAAACACACCACCACACTGGCAAACAAATGCAGATCCTGCATGAAAGCATTATCTACACATGGGCAAAACCAAAGCACGCAAGCAGAGAAGACATTCCACTCAGACCAAATTCCTGTGCCAAAGGCCAAAGCATCCCAGGCTATACCACAGCACAAATCCATCTTGAATCTCACCGGCTGTCCTAATTAAAGACAAAGAGGGCCTCTCTCCCTTTCCACGACAGGCATGTCAAGTATTTCTGAGAGAAAACTGCTAACAAACGTTATTGCGGGAGCAGCCCTGAACTGGTGCCATACCTGCAGTTTCATGTGCCATAGTCCAAAATAACTCAGAACACACTCTTCCAGATACCCCAATTTAGCACCTAAGATGGGCTCCATTTACAGCCATAAATATTCAACTCTTCCCTTTCCATTTGGCTGATGGATACATTTCTAACTTTCCCTTTCAAAGTGCTAAAATGACAGGATCTTCTTTGTGTTTTTAAGCTTATGACAGTTTGCCATTGACCTCCTTAGCAACAAGCAGTCCATTTTTGGTTGGACTACTGCTTTTATAAAAGCCAGCAAGTTTCCACATATTCCTGTGAAATTTGAGACACATTTCCATACCACTCAACCACAAGCCTTCATTACACAAACAAGAGTTCTGGGGTTTGCTGGAGGAACCGGCCACTGTCCTGAGGCTTGCTGCTTTCTACTATGAAACTGCCATAGTAAGTTTTCCGTTCAGTGCTTTCATCTACTGGATCAAGTGCTCCAGACCAGTTTCCTATGTATTTAAACACTACCAGGTAGGACCTCACCAAGGCTAAAGGCTTCTCTACAGTGTCCCTGCTCGCAAAGCTTAGTTTACAGTCCACGAGAGACCAGCCACTTTTGTTCCAAACACAGCTCAACTCAGCTGGAGTTCCTCAAGTCGAGAGGGATTCGGGGAGCCTGTGGTGTAAGCTTTAGCAACCATGAAAGGAGACTGACAAACTGGTACTCCACAAAATCATTAAACTCACTGCAGCAGATAAGCAAGCCACGGCAGGGCACATGAACTCAGAATCTTAGCAGCTCTGGCTCTTAATGAAAGATGTAGGAACCTAAATAATTAAGAAGAAAAAAGAAATACCCCCACACTCCACTACATACTAGGCTCAATGCTGAACATAACGTACAGGTTTAGAGTGATCAGAAAGATGCTTATTGTTATAATTTTAACCCATAGGTGAGTGCACTTTTCTATTACAAGGTTAGTTTTGACCCCAAAAGCTCAGGAAACTGAAGAAAAGCCTCCTGGGAAGGTTAATCGCATGCTTTCAAAGTCTCAAGTGACAGATATTACAGTTTTTCTAATGTCACATTTCTCCTTAACCTGTGACTTGGCTTCATGGCTCTTAATTGGACAGACAACACCTTTAATGAGATTGGGTGCATTTGGTTACCCTAAAGGTTTGTGCTGGAGTGGCATGCTGAAGCCACCATCTCCTGGACTTTGCAGTGTCCAAAGTCTAGCATTGGAAGGACTAAATGTCAGCTGTAGGCTCCGAGAGCACTAAGCACATAACTGACAAGCAAATCTGTTCCGAAACTGGAGAAATAGAGTTCATTTTAGGCTGGGGAAGTACTGACTGAGCAGTTTGGTAACCACCACTCATTGTTAAAAAGACCCTGAAGTAAGTCCTATCAAATGGCCATCGACCGCATTCACCACCCGACAGACCTAGTAGAGCAGACAACTAAGACTCCTCTACCAGAGACTAGAAGGAATAAAGGGCTCTGAAGGGGAATGAAAGAAAGAACAAGGTGCCAGCAGGATCCAAGGTCAGAAGCGATCAGAAACAAAGCATCTGAGAAGGTGCCTCATACAGCATGTGGGGGACACGGAAGAAGGGAGTATGTTTTCATACCACAGAAGTCAAAGCAGTTGTGGATTTTGTGAGCAGCCTGCAGGCAGGCTGCCTGAGGAGCCTGTAAGATGCAGTGTCCACTACACCAGGGCATTTCTGTGAAAGCTTTCCAGCCAGCCAGCTCCGGAGCACTTTGGCAAGCGAGTTAGGTACCTCTCTCCCTGTGTAAGGTACAGACTAGCTCCCCCTCGCCCCCCCCAACAGGCCAAAATCTGATGATTCAAGCTAGAAAATTTACTCAGAAAGAGGAAGTTTGAGAGGGAAAAAAAACTGGAAGGCCACAACTTCAAAGCTATCTGCAGCAATAAGTAGCTAAGCAGTTTTACCAGAGAAACATCTTTCATGTGTAGGAGATGCGCAAAGCAAAGCAATGCTTTGTTTTGCACACCCGTCTCCAGTCCAGCTGCACTTAGTCTGATACAGAAAAAGGCCAAAGGAGGAAAACAAGCAGCTGTCACTGCTGCAGCGCCTGTGCCCTGCATCCCCAGGAAAGCAGTATTTCAAGGTACCTGTGAAGTAATCAGGCCCGTGGGACAAGCAGCAGCCCCAACAGGCACAGCCTGTCCTCAAGCTCTTCTTTTAATCCATCACTAGCAGCTGAGGAACGGGAACAGGGTTACTGATTTTGTTAGTGAGGCAGTAAGCGCTGGAGTTCAGCAGCTGATGCTAAGAGGTACGTAAGCAAAGCCACAGAAGACAGACAGTACAATCCTCCTGTCTCAATTAATCCAGGTTTTACCTGTGCACAGAAGCTTAAGCTATTTAAGCCAAAGCTGTGCAGTTACAAGCCATGGGAATGGGGTGTTATAGGAAGATCTCCAGATTAAATCACAATGTTACTGCACCATGTATCAGCTCAATGTTGTTTCTACAGTCAGCTACTCTGGGGCAGAAGACAATTTCCGACAGAGCAGTGAAGCACCTGCATTGTTCTATCACTACAAAAATTCACTTTGGAATTTAACCAAGCAGGAAAGAGGGAGACAGGAACATTTCTACCTCAAGCCCATTCACCTATTATTACTATGGAACTTTAGACCCATACTGTTCCTCCTCATGAAGTTACTACCCAGATAGAAGCTTTCCAAAAGTCTTCTGAATCCTGTTCAGAGTAGGCCAGAATTATGTGTGGCATAATTAATATATTTATCTACCTTTATACACAACAGATGAAAACTTATACTGCCTAAATGTTACTGAACAGAGCCAGTGGCACACACAGAGGCAGCCGTGCAGCTAGAAACCCTGGTAATTCTTAGCAGCTTATTTTTTGCTTAACTCAGAACTGACAGCTCAAAGTGAAAGGGCACTCTAGGTCAAAAACATGCAGGATATCTTAAAATTTTTCTGTGAAAGAGTCAAAAGTCAGGTTTCACAGCAGAAGGTCAATGTGCTGCAACAGCAAAGCCCTAAAGTTTGCTTTGTAGAGGAACTCTCCCTTCCCTCAAAAAAGCACTGGTGCAAGCAGCTCCTTTTTCAGAACCAGCATCATGCAGAAAATACTGGATTAGCAATTCCAGGAGCACAACTTAGTTAAAGGGAGTTAGAAAATGAACAGCTGTAACTTTGTTCTTACACACCCCAACATGGGACCCAAGACCACCTCAGGATAGATACCGAGGTAGACTGATGTCAGACAGCAGCCGCCACTCAGTCCCCGTCAGCAGTGTCAGCAGGGAGAACAGCCATAGACTATCCCTTTACAGGAACTAATCCACACAAACAGCTCACCCATTTGAAACACACTGGATATATGCCAGCTGACAATATATGCAAAGCCCCATCCCCGTACTAAAGGGAGCAAGTTCAGTATTTACCGTCAGCTCACTAGAGGCTCTCATGCTTTGGTTTGGTATTAGCTCATTCATTATGCTAAGATCAATAATATGTTTGAGCATGTCTGCATACAAGAAGTACTTCTTTTATGTGCAAGTTTGACCATAAAAAGTCTCTTTTGCAACAGAAAAGAGCCTTCAATTTTCCATTTAAAAAAAAAAAAAAGATGGACAGACGCAGTCTGACATATATCTGCACTGAGAGACCAAGATGAAACATTTCCCTGCTGTGGCAGGAGCTGAATAGCTACCTCCTTTGCAATTAGTTTCCTTAATTGTAAGGGGCCAATGATTAGATTGCAGGGCAGCAACAGAAGCTGGGATTAGGCTCCTCAACCACTCACATAGCAGTAGCCTCCAAAACTCCTTATTCGTGCTGGAGGGGGAAGACTTTTGACATCCCCACATCTACTGCCATCTCCCTTACCTTACTGCTGACAACGTTCTCAAGCCCTGGCAGAGTGTCTTCCTACTACCATCACTGTGCTGGTACCACACTAACACCACCTAGCATTGTTGTGCTAGGTCTTTGACAAATCGTTTAGTCAAAGCCTGGACATCTGCCACTGGCGAGGCTCGAGGACATTCATTTCAGTATCAGCCCTATCAGGAACCAACATGACTACCTCCACAAGGAAACCTTGTGTGCTAGGCAGTAGAAAGCAGTTTAATTCCTATTCCAGTGAGTGTGATAGATGGACAGCATAAAGAGATGGTGTGCACCAGACCTTTTAGAAATAGCAAATGTTTAACAGCTAGCTTCAGACATGTTTTCCCCCCACTGTATTTCCTCTTCCAACTCCACCTACAACCCAATTTAGCTGAAGTAAACACTGCCTCATTTACATTAGCAAATTAGAAACTTAGTTCTGCAACAGCATTTGTTTCCTCCCTTCGCAAAGTGTTTGCTATGGAAAAAAAACACAATAAAACTTCTGTTTAGACAGGTGCTGCGTGAAACACTGCAGGGAAGAGAACGTGCAGCTGTTTGAGAACATGACACAAAGGAGTGAAATCAATTACTAAGACATGGAGAGTTCCCATACTGGAAACATGATCAGATGCTTCTCAAACAGTGACAACTTGCTGAAGCCCAAGTCTGCCACCACAATGTCAGTTTGCAGCAAAAGCTGCAGTTAGTCTAGAGCTGACTGAAAAAAATCATGTGCACTGACTTCAGTAGTACAACTTCTTAGCACCTGGTGCTTTGCTTGGATAATGTCAGAAACCAGATATTGAAAAATAATCAGGGGAAGCATCCATGCAAAGAACACCCCCTCAAAAAAAAAAACCAACCAAAAAAAACGCAGTTCACCTTTTGATGAAGTTGGGAGTATGTCAGCTCAGCTTCATTGGCATATGCTCCCATGAACCAACCATGGTGGAGTTCCATGCTGCACACATGGATTCTGGACAGAATCCAGCTCTCACTTCTGTCAATCAAAAACTGACAGATTTGAGACCACAGAGGGCTAAAACATGTAGAAACTACTATGTATTAACACAGACACAGCTGAGAACTACACTGCAACTCAGAACTTTCCTGAAAGCCCTTCTGCTTTTCCCATTATGAAAGGACGCTCTTTTAGTAAAGCCTAGGATCTCACTCTATTCTCTCCATTTCAGGGCTGGGCTGAAGAGAGCCATATAAAATCTAGTGTTGAATCATCCAGCTGAGTATGAGAGAAAGTAGTAGTTTGTGGTTAAACAGCTAAAAAAAGATTTTAACTTAGGTTTGCTAGCCCCAAATAAAATAGCTGACTTCTATGGGTGGGTCAGTCTTTAAGTTCTGTCTTCATTAAGATAGGTACTATGTAGGGCTGGCCCAGCAGCTTAGCACTACTGAACCGCACCCATATCTGAGACAGCTGGCCTGGCAGTTCCTTCATCTTGTCATGAATCCAAGATTCATTTTACTTTTCTTTAAGCTATGAACTTACTGTTCAGATTTTCCTCCAAGTAGCAAACCCATGGCCCTCAGGATTACAGCAGAGAAACATAGTGGAGCCTGTCAAAGTTTCAGCCTCTGCAATTGATAATGACTGTCTTCACCTGCTCCAACTTTAGGCTGCACATGCCTCCCTGCTTCTGTTTGGGCCAAAGGCGGAGGAAATTTGTCTAGCTAGCGAATGCACAGGAAGACCGAAGCACCCAGACGAAGACAGCCATACAGTACATAACTTCTCTTAAGATTTCCCTCAGGGCCTGATGGGAATAGAGAATATCACTTCACCTGCACTTAAGGGTTGCAGCAACATCTGAAACCCAGCTAAAACTCTCCTGTTTTAGAGACCAACTCCTCTTTGAAATCAATTATACAATGCTTGCAAGCAAGCCAACCAAAGATAGGTTACTAGCTCCCTCATAAGATTTTTCTTGTCTTCTGAATTATGACTGCAGACATCTACTGCTTTCCAGTTATTATTATTATGAGCTATAGCACCAGTTCAGGTCATTAGAGGTAAGAATAGCTCCTAACATATTCTTGGAGATAATAAAATACAGTAGTTTTGAAAAAAATGTATAATTTCTTACTATGGTGAGTTGTCTTGAAGTTATTATACACACTGTCTCTTAATCTTTGAAGTCTTTTAGAAATTGTTCGCTGTTGCCTTAATAGAATCACAACATCTGTATCAACTTTAGATCTTCTGCAGCTCCATCACTTACCTGATCAAAGAGTTGTTTCCCTGTAGTGTTGGGCTGGATGGCAAACTCCAGCTCAGCATCCATGGTGGTAACACGCACACTGATCTGGAAGACAGAAAATGCATCATTACAACACATGCTCGAAGTGACACTACCCAATAACGAAAACCAACATCTGCCTATAGCCAGGGACCAGCTCCCAAGCCTCCAGGAACTTCACTGCCAGCAGTTACAAAGTTATCTGCCCTGTCAACGCGGTGTTCCCAGTGTCCTTGTAGAATGTAACTCTCCTGTTTCACAGCGTAAGAGTTTATCCTGTCTGTTCCTATATTCCCATCTATATACTGACACATCTGAGAGCCATTTACAGCTTATGAAATTGAATTTCTAGTGTAGAACTTTCTGTAGTCTTTCACAAAAGCAGAGATGTTCCAAACCTCAATACACACAACCAGATATCCAACCCTTCCGTCTGAAGGATGAATGTCAAGGAAGTCCCTGGAAGCATTAACAACTCAGCCTGCTACAGAAGACTAGTCAATACTAACAACACTGTTCCAGTCTCCATGGGTATTTGGAGAAACTGTGAGGCAGAACCCCTGATACACTGCAAGGGCTGCGGTTATGAAGCAGACGGGATGCAAGGACAATCTCATGTGCTAGGGCAATAAGGATGCACGCTGAACTAACGTATTCACTAGTATGTACAGACACTTCACAGAGCAAGTAGAAGTATCTCTATAGAGCCGCTTACTGCTTCCCAATTCTTTCAGAGAGGTGAAAGATCTCTAAACACTGCAGAAATGGTTTACGTGTAATTTAGTATTGCGGTCAAGATTTCATGACAATATTAGCCTTAGGCATAAGAAGTAAGATCATGAATGGTCTTCCAGAAGAAACACTGTATGACATGCTATCTTCACGGGAATATCTCACCATCATGTTTTCACATGTGAAATGAAAGTGGCAAGGGATGGCAGCAAGGGAGTTTCCATTTTCATCCCACAGAAGCAGGGAGACATCTGTACATCTTTCACCAATAGTTCTCATGTTAATAGTTAATAGTTCTCAAGTTAAACAGCAGAGGCATTTCACCTCAAAGACTAGTGTAAAACGTAGCCAATTCCACTCACAACTCCTGATCACTGCTGGAAAACATCGTGTAGATCCTTAGGGGTAGATAGGAATACTCCTGCCCGAGTGCAGATGCCTTAACTTTTGACCAGGCAGAGTAAGGCCTGCAAGTACAACAAGCTATCTAAGAATTCATTTCTATTTGCATACCTATCAACCAAAAAAGGTAAAGACATTTCACAATTTATGAGCACACGCTGCAGATATTTTAGATCAAACTGTTTTGATGCTTTTCCACCAAAGCAAAGGTTCAAAACTTGAAGTTGTACAGACAAGATATTCACAGTGCACCAAACCCCAGCATACAGACCTCGCATTCATAGTTCTCCTTCTTGCCAACAGCCATTTACCCCACATCAACAAATGCTAATTGATTTGCTCTTCAGTGCAATCAATCCTCTTAACACACTCCACCAGCCTTCCAGGGGTAAAGGGTGGGGGGAATTATGCTGTGAACAGTTTTAGTAAGAATAACTGAAACTCGCCTTCAGACTATAAGCTAACCACATGACACCGGAGACCAAAAAAGCTAGAGTAAGCAGAGAAATATTCAAGGAACCACCCTATACTGATACAGTCACAGCCAGTTCTAATCCCTGCATTTCTACCAATGTAACTCTCCTGTTTCACAGCGTGTATACAGTATAGTATACAGACACATTTCACATCTTGTGTACTAAGAAAGCAGCAGCAGACTGCAAGAGGACTACAACCAGGTTCTTTTCCATAAGCAAGAAGCGTTTTGCTAGTTAAGTTTAAGTCAAGTGCCAAGAAACCACTACATCCAAATACATTTTGAAGTTCCCCAAAAAGCCTAGTCGAACCTAGGCACACCCACCATTTTGTACTTGATATTCCCTCCTGATGAACCTAAAGGTTTTCTTGTTTTAAGTTTAGCTAAAAATGTAAGCATATGCTGTAAGAGGTTAAAGGTAGGCTTAGCACAGCAAAACTGACGTCAAGAAGAGTTGCAATTCTAATTGTTGCATGCGTAAGGAATGCTATTTAGACATTACTGGAGCAAAGATATCATGAACAAGCAGACAAGGAATAAGTTGGTTTCGAAGCCCTCAACCTTCTGACACAATGAAGTCAAAATAAGGAAAATCCATCCCATAGAAGTAGCAAGGAAAGAGCAAACAACCTAAACTCATAAGCAAACAAGCTTTGTTTAAAATTAGCAGCTTTCAATACCATGCAGTTGCCTGGATTTCTCTTGCTATAGCTTCCCAAAATTATCCTCCTCAGACCCGAGATGTTGACAATTAGCTAATTTCACAGTGCTTTGGTGAACCAGGAATCCAGTTGCTTGCTGGAAGGTCTGAACGATCCCAAAAAACAGCTTTGCTCCTTATACTTGGAATCAATCTCTTCTACCAGAAAGAGTGCTGGCTGGTAAGCCTGACCTGCCCAGCACACCCACCAGTGACAGCAAAGATGGCCATAAGCCACGTCTAAGTATAAGAGGGATTACATTAAATGAGCCATTAAGCAAGACATTGCTTTTCGTTTAAAGTCTTTCCTGTTCACCTATAACACTAATGTACCAGCTACCATGAAAGAATAATAGTCTTTTTGCTCTACTGTTTACGGATAAAACACAGCAGCTACTCTTATCTGGTATCATCTGCATACGTGATTGAACGCTGAAGTGCCCGAGCACAGGGGAAGCACCAGAAAACAGAACTGAAACATCCGTGGCAGCTCTTTGCAACCTGTGCCCGAATAGCTTTTAAGCTATTAAGGTCTGGTTTGCTCTGAAAATTTAAAACAAAGCTGCTGCAGTAAAGTATCCTCATAATTCACGCAGAATACTTATTTGCAAGACTCTTTGTCAGCACAGTAAAACAAGGTCCCATGCTGGAACCAGCGAAAATTCCTTCATTGTCACTCACTTAAATGCACTTAAGCTATGTGACCAGTTATCACCCTTCAATTAGTGCATTCAATAGGAAGAGATAAACTGCTTTCCCCCCCTAGTAGAAGCCCCCCTGTGCTCGAGATGAATAGCAACCTCAGGTTTAGGAGCAGCAAAGTCTTGAATGGGGTCTAGCACTTGCCACTTCAGCCAATGCTATTTTAGAAGACAGCGTGAGCTAAGATACCACAGGAAACAGCCTTGTGCTTTGGAGAACCACACCCCGGCAATGCTAGCTTCCCCCCTCCCAACACAGTTTTTAACACGTTCACCAGCGTACTGCTCTTAACTGTCAGCAGCCCGAGCCGGGGCAAGCGTGGCCCGGGCTGTACCGGTGGCATTTTAACCACTAGTTTCGTAGTAATTTAATACTTGGCTGAGAAGTTAGTTTGCTGTAAAATTGAGCTTTGTTAAGCACAACTGGTGTGGAAACAACATACAAAAGAGGTTTTTCCTCAAACCAAGCCACGGGTTTTATTGAGCCAGTTGTTGTGAACTGGAAAAACAAAGTATGGTTTCTACCATTTCAGGTGGTGGGAGGTACTGCTCTTTTTGCCCAGGCAGCAGATAAGAGGCCTGACAATGCTTCAGAGCAGATGCAACTTTACCGAGCATTTTGTTTCATTTCAAGAGCCTGCACACTGCCACAGAAACACAAACTGCTTCTCCCTGCATGTAAAAAAGGCTGAACAAACAAGTACCAAGGGAGCTTCATTCTGAAAGATACCCAGGGGCCACCTCACCATCAGCAAAGCAGTCTCGCTGATCTCAATGTGCTCTGCCTACAAGAAACCCAGAGACTACCCTAATTTCTACCTGACAAGTAAGTGCCAGGCACTGCATGTTTACCTTCACAATCCTCATTCATTTGAAGTCTTACTTTACTTTTAGTAAAACCACTTTTACTGACGCGTTCACAGCCAAGTACTGCCCAACACAGATGTTACACAAGGGTTACACAACAAAAGTGCTATAGCAGAACACCGGCATGATCCAGTCCCATCATAATTTAGACTCTTGTTTGCCTTGTCCCTTGAGAATTACCCTGCCAAAGCAGTTTTAAACCATTTATCTAGTTTACCATCAATACTTATTCTAAGAAAAGCCTCAAGATTCATTAGCATTAAGCTTTTATACTTTGTATTTCTAAACCATATAATGAGGTTTTCCTAGGTTTGAGGGCTGGCATAACCCATCAGCACGCTTACCATTTGGGTTGCAAACAAAATAAAGTGCTCCTCAATCAGATAACCAACTCAGACTGCTGAGCATATACAAATCTAGCTCCGTCAGTCCAGACAGGCAAGGTGCACACTGCTGAGACATGAGGATTACAACTAAATACAGTGAGAAAGAGACATTGCCCACCAGCAATCAGATCACAAGGTCCACAGTGGCAGCACTCATCCCCAGGTACACTATATCCCTTTTCCAAAATTTATTGTTAGTAAACTTCTGTCTCAAACTTTCAACACTCAGGATGCATTTTTAGAGGACTTACTGGGTTTTATCATCAACAGATTTACCAAAAATGCTATCCTAATGCAGTAATTTATACTGAAATTCTGTTTAAACCAACTCATTGAATTTTTTTGTCATAGCATTTATGATGCACTCACTGCTGCATCCAAGTGTCTGCAACCCTCTAAATTCTGCTCAGATCTTAAATTAGCAGAAGTTTTACCCTGGTAGGTAGCCTCTAAATAGCTGCCTTTTGTCTTTCAGTCATCATTTACTATAATATTTTGCATACAAACAGCTAGCAACATTATATGAAAAGCTTCCAGAGGAGGCCATCTTGCACATTACAAGAAAATTCAAGCATCACATTTCAACAGGCAAATTTACACTCACCAAGCTAAAAAATACTCAAGAAAAAAAGCCCATATTTAACTGATTCATTTCATAACAGCTACAGGAAAGAGCTAGAAACTTAGCAACTCTTCCTCTTCTCTATTTGAGGAATTACCATTGTTCTACCAGTCTAAGCACAGTTAAAGACTGTCACTACCAGAGCATATTAAAGAGCTTCCTGCTGCCAAGGACAGTGTTGTGGTGAGGGCGAGACCTCCTGCACATGGAAGAGACACTGTTCCAGCCCCCAGAGCAGCTGCAGCCAAAGAAAGCTCCTTTTGATAGGCAAAAGCTTTCACAAGCTACAGGACACCACCACCCTCCTCCCGTGGTGTTTAGCAGACTACGGGAGACAGACTTAACAGGCAGCAGTACCAGGCACCTATCTGCAACATCTTTTCAGAAACTTTTAATATTGCCCGTATACCTTCAAGTCTCACTTTCTGCCTCACTGACATTCCCAGTAAGTTCTACTAGGAGTAACAATTATCAGTTATCTTCCAGGTGTCTGAGTGAGCCCTACTAATAACCTGCTGTAACTACTTCCTAAGTTGAAAATTTGTAGCTGCATATGGCAGGACAAACAGGAAAGAGTGATACCGTCGCGCTAAGTAACGGATGTATTACTCGTACGAATGCCCCAGTGCGTTGAGCAGTGCAAGAGGCAGAACAGACAACTCTGTCGTAAGTTAAGACAGGAACAGAGTACTAGGAAATTCATGTCAGAATAATAGGTAGAGTCAGCACAACAGAGTATCCACCCCTACAAAACCCTGACCCTGAGCTAAAGCTTCTTTCCTCCCTGGATTTCCTGAATGCAAGGAAGCTGTTATACCCCGCTGGTCTGCAGGCTTCAACCTTCAGATATTCATACCTCCCAGGTTCAAGCCACCAAGTGTACTATTTCTGGAGAAAATGGCATAGGGAAGAGTCATACTTTAATGGTCATTTGACTGTTACGGAACAGAAGTAAGTTCAGTTAAAAAAATTCCAGGCCATCCTCTAAAGACCCTCTATGCTATAGAGCACCAGTTCACCCAGCAGTTACTGCAGTAAAGATACTGGTACCAGACTAGCACAGTGCATCAGTTCCAACAGCTCTGACCAGAGAAGCACATCAAATCCAGATGGAGTTGCATGAACTCTGAACTCAAGATCTCGTAAGGCACCCTAATAATCTAAAAAACTTCCCAGTTTTGGCTTTCAGCAAGATTAGCAACAGTATATTAAGTGTAACGAGAATTGTTCCCCTGTCCCTTAAAACACGCGAGCGTTTTCCTGGAGGACACATGCTCCCCAGGGTTCTACTTCGCTTCCCACCGCGCTGGCCAGCCACCACGGGCCCCGCTGCGAGGACGGGAGTCGCACGCCAACCCGCACAGCGTAGGAGGGCATCATGCTTTGCACGGCCTGGGAAGAGCGTCAGAGGTAATACCCCCCACCTGCAGCACCAGCCATACTCACAGACATCTGGCTCCGTCCCCAGTGCCAGCGCTCTGCCCGAACAGCCCTGGGTCCTCTGTGTCAGCGTGAGGCTGGAATCGGGTCATGTGAAAGCGCTTGCAATTTCTAAAGGGATTACACTTAATTAAACCAAGCCCCCTTCCAGCAGCCTTAAAGGGCCTTTTCATACCCCTAAGCTCAGCAGGGAACAGAACAGCAGCACAGCCCGGGCACCGGCTCCGGCCCTGCAGCCCCCAGAGAGAGCATCGACCCTCCCGACCGCTCCTGGGAGCTTCCCAGCCCTCTCCACCGCTCTCCTCCCTGCTCAGCTGGGGACACGGCACTCCTCATTCAACTGGAGCCACAGGGGGGGCAACAAGGCCAAGGAAGGTGTCCCATTCCACCCCACTATGCCATTTTGAGTAAAGTCACCATAAACTATAGAGGAGGAGGAAGCTTGCCCGCATTTGACGCACTCAGTACCAGCAAGCCAGAATTACAACTTACATGCTATAGAGTATGTGTTATAACATCACCCTTACAGGCACTGATTGTGTCTTGGCTTTGCTTTGGTACTGAACTACAGCCTGGAGCTGGAACCCCCGCTTTAAAGAAGCCCCAATGATTTTAATGCAGAGCCTGAAGACAAAGAGCTGATGCTACAGAAAAACTGAGCTTGTTTGCACATACATCTCTCAGTCATCTTATGCTAAGACTAAAAATGGAGACAAGCAAAGATCATGATCTGAAAATGTTTTATCAGATATATAAGACATCCCCATGATTGTTGTAAGAGGAAAAAGAAAAATAATTGCATTTCCCCCCCCATCCCCTGTTCTCTTTGCACATTTGACAGCACAGCACCTAAGCTCATTTTGCAGAAGTAGTTGTCAGTTATTCAGTTGGGGCTATTTTTAATGTCATTTCCGACAAAGCCAGACAGCTACGGAGTTGACTGCACCTTTCAGCAATACACTAGTTATAAACACATCCCAACTGTCTGCACCTGCTGTATGTTAGGATGTAACACAGGACAGTCAGCTATAGATTGTGGATCACGTTTCTGAAGGTGCTGAGATGCTTAAGGATCTTACTGCCTTTCTTATGTGTTAAGTTACCTTATGCACCCAACCACTATTTAAAACTAGCTCAATATCACAAGCTTCAGACTACTTTACATGAACAAGACACACAGGGCTGTCATTAGAGCACAAAAAATGCCAATTGTAACAGTCAGACTCAGCAAGAAATGGCAGGTTTACATGAAGCTTACAGTAAAATTTCATCCACTGTTATGATGAATTCCACAGCTCAGTGTCATCTACTGAGGGAAATCTCAATTTGCACCTATGATAAAACTAAATTAAAAGCCACCTGCAGAGGGAGGACAGGCTTCTCAGCAAGCAGCCAGCAACAAAAGCAACAAAGGCCTGGATACTCCAATCTCAAACAGTGGTTGAGCCCATTAATTGAGTTCATCTTGACAGAGACATCAAGAACTGTAGACTGGAAGCACAGAAAGAAGCTCCACTTACTAGCTTCAGTAACAAGTATTTTTTCTGGCCTTATCCCCACCACCACCCCCTTGCAGAAGGATAGAGGAGATCATACATCTAGTGTGCTATGGAACACACATCACTGGGCTCTAGACCAAAACTGGCAGCAACCCCCAGATTCCACTGGAAAGCGCATATTGCTGCTGACTGACCTAGAGATCACAAATGCGATCCGAGTCCTCAAGGAGAGTCCATAACCACTGGATTTACGTGCAGAGCCCTTTACCCACATATGCAATATACTGCTCTACCTTAAGTATACCACATGTATTAATAATTTCACTTAAACTAAAATAAAAATAAATATTTGTCATTTAAAATCAAGTGGCAGATAGGGCTGAGCAGCACCCCATCAGTAAAATCTCATACTTAGGTCAGCATTTGAACTAAAAATGATAAAAAAGCAGATCACTTGCATGCAGCATGATTATCATACACAAGCAAGTTGGCTGAATAATAAAGTGAAGAAGAGCTGGGAGAAGGCACCACCAGCTGACATCCCAGAAGGACAGGCGGTTCTGCTGGCCCTGGTGCCCCCTGAAGCCATGGGAGGTGCTGAGCCATGTCCCACAGTGGTGCAGAGGCAGCTGCCGCAGCACAACTTCACTGCACAGCCCCATTCTCACATTAGTTCCAGTAAACCCGGCCAGGGAAGCAATGGGGCTGAATCTAACTAGATTTGTGCTCACATGGTCTTATTCCTTCCCTGTGAAGGAGCACAGCAGCAAGCCAGCTTAGATTAGGGGTAATGGCTTCAAACTGGAAGAGGGTAGATTTAGGCTAGATATTAGGAAGGAATTCTTTACTGTGAGGGTGGTGAGACACTGGCATAGGTTGCCCAGAGAAGTTGTGGATGCCCCATCCCTGGAGGTGTTCAAGGCCAGGTTGGATGAGGCTTGGAGCAACCTGGTCTGGTGGGAGGTGTCCCTGCCCATAGCAGGGGGGTTGGAACTAGATGATCTTCAAGGTCCCTTCCAACCCAAACCACTCTATGATTCAGAAACCACTGTGGAGCCACACCTTAACGAAGTCACATTAGAGCCCCCATCCACTTCCACTGGTTGCTCTTCATCCTCAGCAAAGCACAATGGCCTCTGCGGGCAGCGAGCTGCAGCTTTCACACAGCTTCAGGAGCCAAGCTGTTGAGGAGAACAAGAGGAAAGAGCTGCCACAGGAAGCGAGCTGGAGCACCAGCAGGCAAGTCTGAGAAAGTTCACAGCTTCGAAGAGTCTGCTCGCGGACACCGAGCTGAGAAGGGGTGGAGGAGGGAAGACCCGAGCTGTGGGAAGCCAGACGTGCCCCGAGACACACAAGTTGTGCATCTGACATTCATCTCACTTCAGCAGAGACGCTCAGGGGGTGTTGCCAGTGCAAAAAGCACTCTGCCCGTTAACTTCCAGCAAAACTCACCTTTATAGCATAGATTTACTAACACAGGGCAGGAGGAAGCCATTAAAAAGCCACGCTGCAGGTTACCCACTCTTCTAGCATTTGGTGACTAATGTGGAAGCTTTTAGAAGTACCTCTGCCCCACGTGGAGCTTGGAAGAGCAGAGAAATTCTGCTCTACCTAACAAAGGGGTTCAAAATAAGCTGATTCTGCATCCATTCCAACAGTGTTTTCTATACAAGTTTACTGACAGGGTTTATAGCAGGCATTGTATCCAGTGGCTGAAAGAACCAATCCCGATTCTTGGAAAGAGTAAGAGATTGACTGAGGTGGCTTTAAAAATCTAGTACAAAATATACGGCTAAAGCAGTCAGTTTCAAAAAGGAAACCAAGTGATTTATCCTAATATAAACCCTGTCATACTGTAGTGTCAGAGCCCCAAATATGTATTTGTCTGGCTGTTAACACAAGAGACTATTTTGAGATTAATTTGGACTGCTCATCTCCCAGTGACAAGGAAAATAAAATTCTTCCATGCAGCCAGTGGTAAACAGGAATGTTCCCATGAAAAGAAAAAAAAACACCATCAGTTTCCTTGAAGACACTTGCTGCCATTGAAAAGGTGATACCTACAGAGCAGAGCAACACAGCAATATTTTGGTCTTGAGAACCAGAAAAGCAACAAGTGTGAGAAGCCACAGCTACCTTTGTGTTGAAGTCGCCCTTTGCAACTGATCAATATGTAGTGTTCAGAGGGGCTCGAGCATAGTGGAACAAGTGGAATCTGAGGAGATCCTCCTTGCCGGACATCTCCATCAGTCCAGAGATCAGTTACTCAGATCTAGTCAAGGAGTCTACTTCAGGCATCCTTATATAAACTAGGGTTTGGGGTTTTTTTCCCCCTCAAGTGGTGGAAAATCAGATTTATTACCCCCAAGGACGGTCTCTGTTAAAAAAAAAAAAAATGAGGTCTCCTTCAAACCACATTCACAGAGCTCATAACAGGGCTTCAAAAAAGCCTGTTCCTTATGCAAAGGGGCTGATGTTTGCAGTTGCCTTACTTTAGGGGCCTTCACTCACCCATCCTGCCCCAACTTTTCAGTTTTCTCATAATCAATGCTTCAAAGGTCCCAAGCTGTATTCTTTGATTAGTACTAGCGAGCACACACTAGTAATGCAAGAATGCAGAGCCACGCAGAGCCGGGGCTATGCCAATGCTTCTTAATAGGTTGGAGAACTCGGCATTTTAGAACTCTGGAGGCATGACGTACCCAATTTAATTACTGATCTGATTTGGGCAAGCAACTTTTTCAGGAATAAAAGTTGTACTTTGTAAGAAGATTACTACAAAGTTATTCATTCAAAACAAAACAAAAAAAAAAGGCAGGGAATTCCCCTACCCCCTACACAGCATGGCTTCCGAAATCATTAATGACATGTTTCCAAGTTAAAGCTACTTGAATATCATTCCTTCCTTTTCAACCAAGCAGATAGCAAGTAGTCACATCCTACCAGTGGTGTTTCAACACGGTGGCTGCTAGCAGCTTGCCGCCCTGTCCAGAGGGCAAATGAGTTTCACTGTGACAAAAGGAGTTGCAAGATGAGAGTACTAAGCCAGTAAAAAAAAGTCATGGGTGGATCCCCAAATTTACAGTCAAGTCCAGATACTTGTATGCCACTTATTACACAATTTACAGCCTTGTGCAATGGATCAATTCCTCTATTTTTGCCATTTCCTTTCTCATAAATAGATTCTTCATGCACCTCCCTTTGCTTTCCTGTAGCTGTTCCAAGCCATTAACGTTGCCACTTGCCATTTCTTTAGAGCTAGTCTGAAGAGGCCCTTAGAATAACTATTTTTGTACCTGTTGTTTGAGCTACTTAGAGGGAACATCCTCTAATAGTCAAAACCCAGAAGAGGTTTAAAAAAAAAAAAAATCATGGGGGAAAACCCTGACCCCTTTTCCACAACATCTGGATCAGGAGGTAAAACTCAGAGCAAAATCTGGCCACGTGCAGTTGCCATCATTGAAATTCTCCACTCTGAGTAGCTTTGGGTTTTGTTTTGGGGTGGGTTTTTTTTTTGAACACCCATTTGTTTTGTGCCTGTTAGAAGGTGCTATCCTCTGGAGAAATAGCGTATGCCTATTATGGCCTCTGCACCCTAATAGTAGGGTTGGCAGTTGTACTTCACATGTCTGAGCTTAACCACATCCCTCCCTAAAGCTCTTCAAGGCAAAGGCAGTCAGCAGGGCAGTGGGCGTGTTTGAAATGCCAGCAGTGGTATGGGTGACATTCCTCCCAGCTATTGTGTGCCCCTCCAGGGCACTTATATTCACAGGTTACAAACAAGTATTTTGTGCCCCTGCCCCTTAAACTGTACACCGCACACTAGTGTTATGATCCTGGCTGCTCCTGCAAAAAACAGTTCCAACGCTNCACCGCACACTAGTGTTATGATCCTGGCTGACCCTGCAGTGACTTAACCAGCAAAAAACAGTTCCAACACCCCCCACCACCACTGGAAGCATTTCAGAGTTTCTGAGAGGACTCTTCGAGGGCAGCTTTTCCCCCACCCCTAAACTTGCCTTAGCCTAGTCCTTCCCTCCCAAGCTTCATTCCAAAGGCAGGGGATTTCCCCATACCATTTCACAGCTGCAAAGACCCAGTCCAAGGGGTTAAGCAGACAAGCCTGGTAGCCAAGACGTATTTCCAGACAGCCAATAAGCTTTCCAAACCTAGCATCCAGTGGACGCCTGCCAAAATTACAAGCAGCTATTTTGCTGGAAGGGGCTCAAAACAAGATCAAGACAGGATGCTAACAAGACAAGTGTGAGCTGCATTAAGGCACCACATGTACAGTAAGTACTTGAGGTTCACGAGCCAATAGACTAAACACTCATTACCTACGTAAAGGTCTCTACATTCACCTGCGGTTAAGAATTGTCTTAGAGGTAACTTGGAATTGAAGGCAAATTAAAAAAAAAAAAAAAGCTATGCTCAGACACTCTGCTTATCATTCAAGAGACTTTCCACAGGAAAAACAGCATGAAGATAACTGCTGTGACTGAGCTCTTCCTTCCAAAGGATTCTTGTGTGTGGATGAACAAGTCAGAAGCGTGCTTATCTGTTTCACACGCTTCTCTGTTCTTCGACCAAGAGACACCCAGTGTTTGGGCAACGAGAGGGGCAGCTGAACACAGGGCTGCCTGTTTCAGCCATCCCCAGCCTTGCCTGGGTGTGGTACGTCGAGCTCTTGGCCAGCTCACAGCGCTCACTGAATATCTGAACAATAGCCAGACTTCTAGGAGCTAGAACACAGCCTTACTGTGGGATCCGACTGCCCAGACTATGAGCCATCCCTCCAAATTTAAGTGCAGGCAGAGTCAAATATGAGGTAAAACTGTTTCATCATCCTGTGATTTTTCAGTTTTATCATTTCCAGCACACTAGACAAATCCTGCAACTTCCTTTCGGAAGGGTCTCATTTAGGCTGGCTGCCTTTTCATATCTATTTAGGTCACGGTTCCCCAAAATGCAGGATTTCCCCGAAATGGCTCAGTTCTACACTTCTTTTCAATATTCGGTTTCCCCACCCACTTTTGCTTTCCTCGCCACCAACCTATTTTAGGTTTTAAACAGCTCTGTTGGGACTGTACATAGTTTATAAGAGACCAGCTTGTGATTGCTGAAGTACCTTTTGTTATTTTAAGCTCCATCTAGTTCAAGCACTCGAGCTTTCCTAATATAGAGGAGAGCGGCTACACCACCAGGGTACACAGCACCCCGTGCCCAAAAAGGCTGCCCGGGGAGCTGCAGAGCGCGGTGCCAGCTCACCCAGGGTGCGGTCCCACCACCGCCGCCAACCATCCCCAGTGGCCTGCACCCTCCCACTGCCGCCTTCTCTGGGTTCGTTATTAGCACTCCATGACTACGCCACAAGCAGGACCAAAGAATGAATCAGGCTGAGAATAACTCATCTGTTATTTTTTCCAGCAGAACCATTTCATTGCTCCCATTCACTGCAGTTACACAGGGGTACCGCTCCCAGCACAGAGTACAAGAAGAGGGAAGGGTAAGACTGCTTTTTGGGTAGAGTTGGACAACAAGGGCCAAGCTACTGAACCACTTCTTATTCCCCAATCCCTGGCACTCCTGCTTTATCCTTTGCAGTATCTCCGATACACAACTCCTTGATGAGATTTATCCCTCATCGAGCCACACGTGCACATACCGTTAACCCAGTTTTCGGCTGAGCCAGCAGAACAGAACTCATGCACTATTGAGCTGGACTATCTGAGGCAACACAAGGCAGGAACACACAGATAGCAGCACAACTTTACAGCGGCAGCAAACCATCAAAGCTCTCAAACACGCAACCACGTTGATCTAGTCCATTAAAGGCTGCAATTAAATGCACACTCTTGAGTCCACATTCATACACCTCTTGAAATACTTTGTTTGAAATTGGGCTTTTTGAAAAGAATGCCTGATAAACTTCAGTTGCCACTTGAGACCTAGACGCATGCACGAAGACGTTGCTAAATGCCCAGGAATCCCAGTGGTCAAGTAACATGTCTATTAACATGTCTTCCTTTTAAATACAGGTCCATCACGCACCACCCTTACAGTGCACATTATTAAGGGTAGATGACAGTGGAACATTCTATAGACCAGGCAGGTACCATGAGACAAAGCAGTCAAAACCCAGCCATAGTAGAGGGTATCACTTAAACCATTTCAGATGCAAAAATAGGTAACATTCTGCATCATGTAGCCTTCCACAGAAGGCCTGACTAAACTGAATATAAGAAAACACCTGATTACCCCTTCCACTTCAGAGTATTTCTTCTTTAATTTTTCAGGGTGTTTTCACAAAGCCTATTTAAAAAAAAAAAGAAAGCTACATCTACCTGAACATAATTCGTATCTTGTGGACTTGAGTTAGACTGTAACTGTCTCTACAGTTTTACAGAGACAGAGAGTCACAATTTAAAGAACAGAATAAAGTCTTAGACTTCCAGTGACTGCTACAGTCAAGCTATTCCCAGTTTGCCACAGGGCTGCATATTCTGAAACAGTACTGTAAGCACTGCTAAGAAGCAACTATCAAATGCATCAGTAACATACTGCCTCAGGGCTCTCGCAGCTGAACATCATCTTCTGGCCTATGCTAGCTTCGTGTGGGAAAGTGTTTTGAGAATACTGCCCGGGCATAACCAGAGACACCCTGCATAGATCAACTGTACCAGCAAACACAGATAAGATAGCTGTACTCACAAGTAACTGGGCTTATATTAAGTGTTCCTTAAATAAAGGGTTTGCTTTTGATAGCTTTTAATTATTACACTTGACGAGCTCTTTCACTTTCTCCATGCCTCTGCACTCCAGAAGATGAGGTTAAGAACCTCCAGGCACCTACACAGTACTTCACAAGTTCCAGTACTTTCTAAGTTATCTTTGTCAAGAACCATTGTTCCACTGTAACAAAAACAAGACCCTGAACAATCAAATCAAACTTAGAAAATGAGACTGCTCTGAAACTGGCCTTTCTCTGAGGATGGGGTTGGACCAGACAACTTCTCTCTCAGCTTAACTTTTTCAATAATTCTGTAAGACCACAGAGGCTGTTGGGGAGCTACCCTGCATTAGCTTGAACATTTGCAATACTCATGGCAGAAACTGACTTCTTGTATCAAGCGGGCAGGAGTATTTTCCTTACATGATTTGCAGTTTCAATATTTAGGTCCTTTAAATCTCCTCTACAAACAGAGATGTACAGACCATCTTTATGCAGTCAAATATACAGATAAGACAAACTGTTAGTGGTCTTCCTGAAGCTGGAGGTCAAAACTGAGAAACACAACTGAGTAGTAGGATAGCCAGATGCTGAGTACATCTCCTGTGTACGTCAACATACATGCAAATATGACTAAACAAAAGCAAACAGTAAAACTTACTAGACTAAGCAGATGCAGGGAGTCTGCAAAGCAACCTTCTGCAGGAAGCATCCATAAGTCAACTTGAGAACTTAGCTGTTATTCAGACCTGCTGTGTAGGGCTGCTTTTCGTCATGTTTTCAGGTTTTTTCCATATGCTAAGGAACAGTAGCATAGGATTTGCAGGCATTAATTCAACTTTGATCAAAGCCTGGGGCTCCTTCAACGTTCCTGCATGCAGATACCTCAACCCCAACTGCACATCTCCAGAACACTAGGGACAGTAAGAGCAGCTAACTACTCTTGCCCAGGCTTGTTATGAAAACAGATAGATAATGCATCTAATAACCCATCTTTCTCTAAGGAAGTGGCAGATCAATGAAATCACTTGGTTTACAAGACTGTCTGAATCCCTTTGGACCCAAATTATTTTCAAATCCTTCCAAACACTGCCAAATCAAAGCTGTCATTAGAATGCCGTCAAAGTCTTTCACTGGGAAGTCCTCCATGCCAAACTTCTATGACACTAAAGCATTTGCACAGTCATTTGCAAAGAGATAAGGAAAAAACTGAAAGGACAGAGTAATGCAGCACAGTCCCAAGATAAAAAGAGTCACGTAACATGGACCCCTCCTCCAAACAGAGGGAACCAGCTTACTGAGAAGCAAGCCATGATGCAGTGAATCTTAAATTTGAAATACCTTACAGGAATTTGAAGGATTCTATATAAAAAGAAGAGAGACCCACCAACCAGCTTTTTTTTCAGTATGAGCAAAAAACACTTTCAAAGCTTAGCCATGGGAGAAGCAGCTGGTCACCTCCTCTGACGAAGCTACATTTGCTGCTTAGTGGCAGAAGAGACTTTGCACAGAAGTGAACTAAGTACAGAGCAAGGCACAAAGCCTATATATTAAATTTGTCAGAACTGAAGCAGCAACGGAGAAGCAGGACAGCCTTCTCTCAGATTTCTACTTGATTATTTAGCATTTGTCAGAACAAACACTAAGATAGTGTCTTATTTCCTGTGTATGGTGCTGAAGCAAGTATTGCTCAGGACATCTCACCTTCAGTTGACTTCTCTGATCTTTCAGTGATTTGGAAGTTCATTAGTCCTTCTATTTGCTCTATCTTTTGATAGAAAGATTCAAGACAGACACTACAGTGATATTTTCTTACAGCTGAAGAAGCTGACAGGTATCCTTATTTGAAAAATATCTACCCTGTTGGGTGTGCAAAGGGGTATTCAAACTGAGCATAACACGTTGCATTGCAACTTGCAGTCAAGCTTCAACTTGAGATGTTAGTAACAAACCACAGAGCAAGATAAAGCAAAAAAACCCCAAACAACTTAAAGGTGTTTTTGAGCTTTAACTCACTCCTGCATGCATGGCTGTCACCACAATACCCTAGCTACACATTGTGCCCATCAGTGCAGAAGACATTAGTGTCTACAGATTTTTCGTAGGCTAAAACCCTTGCAGCAGAAAGTCGTTAAAAAAAGAGAGTAAGAAAATTATGAGTCTTAAGGAACTTTCTGCTAGAACTTACAGCTTCCCAGTTTGTCGTGGCTGGGTCAGAATACCATCAGTCTGAGGTGCCGTTTAGTGTTTTAAGCCAAAAAAAGAATACGTTACCAGGCAGTAAACACTTCTGAATTTTTTTTGAACATCAAATTCAGGTAACAGAGGTTCCTTGCTTGCTTTGTGGAGCAAAGGACTAACGTTATAGCAGCAAGGAAAGTATGTCATCTCAGTATTCCAGGAAAGAATAAATTACAGTCCAGCTCCCATAACAAAGACAGCACAATGGAGCTGGAGGACTAAGACACATTGCTTATTCAAGTATTTTCTTGGTTTAGTGATAAAGTCTTTTATGGTGCTGAGTAAGAACGCCCTCAAAGCCCACCACCTTTCCAATCACGGACTCGGAGCTTTCAGATATTACTAGCCTCTTCCGACCCCATTATTCAAGCTACTAGTAACCTTACAGTTTTTGAGGCAGTTCACAAAATGAGCAGTCGTGTAACAGTTCATTCATACAGCAGCTTCTGGTTCTTTAGGAGATTGTGGATATTGCCTAGAAAATAATCATTTTACTGCTTTCTGCTTCCTGTATTTCACCAATGCGAACAAGTTCATGTGTTGAGTGCTCCTTGGTGAAAAATACAGATACTGCAACAGAAACCCAGTTGTTCACACAGCATGTTTTCAGAAACAGAAGAAAGGTTTCTCAGCTTGAGGTAAGCTCAGATCCTGATTTTTCACTGAGGATAACTGTAGCCACAGAGCACTGAATACAGCCACGCATTAGATTCAATACATCTCAGCTAAAGTTCTCATTATTTACCCAATAAAACAAACGAAGTGAACAAGTCACTTTTTCAAAAGTGATTTTAAGTTTCCTTAATACGTAGATATACATAGGGGCAAATGAAATAGCCAGATGTTGGCAAAATAGTTATTGATACTTAAGCTTTTGATCTCATCTCACAGAGCACAGAGTTATCTTAATGTTTGGCATGTCACATATAGCAGTTACAAACTGTAAACTAGAAAAGCAACACCTTTCTTACCTATGCTGTGCAGTGTCTCCATTAATGAACGCTGTCAAACAAAACTTAGTGAAACATGTGAATATAATGAGTAACATAATCTGGTATCATCCCTAAAGCACTAAAAAAAAAACCAACCACCCACACACAAACAAACCACACACACCAAACCAAACCGTGTCACCATTTTGCACGTTGTTATTGCGTGGACACCCAGTATTCTATTGTCTCAGCTGCACTCTAAGCTACAATACAAGCGAGTCCCTTTCAACCCATCCGGCTTTTCAGGCAATTTTGCGGTCTTGACATATAGTTCCTAGAAGATCTGTTTGAGTGGTCAGATATTAACTAGATTAACCAAGTAATCGGGTGCGATTGAAAGGCATTTAAAGGACAATGCAATCATCAGGCACAGTCAACATGGGTTCACAAAAGGAAAAGTCCTAACTAATTTGATAACCTTGGATGATAAGGTCACCCACCTAGTGGATGAAGGGAAGGCGGTAGTTTTCCTGGATTTTAGTAAAGATATTGTCCCTCACAGCATCCTTCTGGACCAGCTGTCCAGCTGCAGGATGAGCAGGTGCACAGCGCACTGGGTGAAAAACCGGCTGGACCGCAGGGCTCAAAAGGCTGCAGTGAATGGGGTCACATCTGGCTGGCAACCGGTCAGCAGCAGTGTTCCTCAGGGCTCAATGCCAGGGCCAGTGCTGTTCAATATATTTATCAGTGATCTGGATGCACAAGTTAAATGCACCATTAGCAAGTTTGCTGATGATACCAAACTGGGAGGTGCTGTTGGCTCTCTTGAGGAACATGAGGACTTGCAGAAGGATCTACATAGATTAGAGCATTAGGCAATCATCAACCACATGAGATTTATCAAGAACAAATGCTGGATTCTGCACCTGGGACAGAGTAACACTGAGCACAAGTCTAAATGGGGAGAGGGGTGGCTGGAGATCAGCCCTGCAGGAAGGGATCTGGGGGTGCTGGTTGGCAGCAGGCTCAGTAGGAGCCAGCACTGTCCCCTGGCACAAAGAGGGCAAACCACATCCTGGGGGGCATCAGACATGGCATAACCAGACAGTCAAGAGGTGATTATCC
>VUYV01000006.1:553348-563550 GCA_008711295.1 Anarhynchus alexandrinus | reverse complement strand
AATAGCCAGATGTTGGCAAAATAGTTATTGATACTTAAGCTTTTGATCTCATCTCACAGAGCACAGAGTTATCTTAATGTTTGGCATGTCACATATAGCAGTTACAAACTGTAAACTAGAAAAGCAACACCTTTCTTACCTATGCTGTGCAGTGTCTCCATTAATGAACGCTGTCAAACAAAACTTAGTGAAACATGTGAATATAATGAGTAACATAATCTGGTATCATCCCTAAAGCACTAAAAAAAAAACCAACCACCCACACACAAACAAACCACACACACCAAACCAAACCGTGTCACCATTTTGCACGTTGTTATTGCGTGGACACCCAGTATTCTATTGTCTCAGCTGCACTCTAAGCTACAATACAAGCGAGTCCCTTTCAACCCATCCGGCTTTTCAGGCAATTTTGCGGTCTTGACATATAGTTCCTAGAAGATCTGTTTGAGTGGTCAGATATTAACTAGATTAACCAAGTAATCGGGTGCGATTGAAAGGCATTTAAAGGACAATGCAATCATCAGGCACAGTCAACATGGGTTCACAAAAGGAAAAGTCCTAACTAATTTGATAACCTTGGATGATAAGGTCACCCACCTAGTGGATGAAGGGAAGGCGGTAGTTTTCCTGGATTTTAGTAAAGATATTGTCCCTCACAGCATCCTTCTGGACCAGCTGTCCAGCTGCAGGATGAGCAGGTGCACAACGCACTGGGTGAAAAACCGGCTGGACCGCAGGGCTCAAAAGGCTGCAGTGAAAGGGGTCACATCTGGCTGGCAACCGGTCAGCAGCAGTGTTCCTCAGGGCTCAATGCCAGGGCCAGTGCTGTTCAATATATTTATCAGTGATCTGGATGCACAAGTTAAATGCACCATTAGCAAGTTTGCTGATGATACCAAACTGGGAGGTGCTGTTGGCTCTCTTGAGGAACATGAGGACTTGCAGAAGGATCTACATAGATTAGAGCATTAGGCAATCATCAACCACATGAGATTTATCAAGAACAAATGCTGGATTCTGCACCTGGGACAGAGTAACACTGAGCACAAGTCTAAATGGGGAGAGGGGTGGCTGGAGATCAGCCCTGCAGGAAGGGATCTGGGGGTGCTGGTTGGCAGCAGGCTCAGTAGGAGCCAGCACTGTCCCCTGGCACAAAGAGGGCAAACCACATCCTGGGGGGCATCAGACATGGCATAACCAGACAGTCAAGAGGTGATTATCCCGCTGTATTCAGCCTTAGTGCGGGCTCACCTGGAGTACTGTGCTGGGCCCCGCCATTTAAGGACGTGAAGGTGCTTGAACATGTCCAGAGGAGGACAACCAAGCTGGGGACAGGGCTGGAAGGCATGTCCTGTGAGGAGCTGCTGAGGACTCTGCATTTGCCTCGCTGGGAGAGAAGGCAGCCAAAGGGCCACCTCATTGCTCCCTGCAGCTCCCCGAGGAGGGGATGCGGAGAGGGAGGTGCTGAGCTCTTCTCCCTGGGATCCAGGGACAGGATGCATGGGAACGGCCCAAAGCTGCATCAGGGGAGGATCAGACTTGACATGAGAAAACATTTCTTTACCCAGGTGGTGGTCAAACACTGGAACAGGCTTCCTGGAGAGGTGGTCGATGCCCCGTGGCTGTCAGTGTTTCAGAGGCATTTGGTCAATGCCCTTAACAACATGCTTTACTTTTGGCCAACCCTGAAGTGGTCGGGCAGTTGGACTAGGTGATGACTGTAGGTCCCTTCCAACTGAACTATTCTAAGTAGAGGTTGTGATAGGCAGTTCTATCTATTTCTTTTAGAGCCAAACAAAAGATAAAAAACACTAGTTGTATATTGCAGGCATGTTGAACAGAAAGTAGTTTCATTACAGGACAAAATCCCTCAAAAGTTAAAAGCTCTTATGCATCCTAAAACAGAAACACACTTATCTCCTTTGAAGGAAGCTACAGAAACCAAGTTCACTAAGAACCTTTAACTTTCCAGTTTCCACCTTTAGAAAGCTACTCTAACAACCTTGAAGTTGTATGTTCAAGATACAATACGAAAGCAAGGAGAAACTTACCAAGAAAATAAGTGAGCATATCTGAAACTATATCCATGCCTCCAATATCCAACATGTCGGCAAGTGAAAATTTGTGTTTAAAATAAGGGGAAGGAAAGGATGAGAGTGGAAGTTTTATTGTGGCTTAAGTTCAATTTAGAACATCTTCGTACTATTGAAATTAATATTAAGCATATTTATTATTACCCTTTTATGAAAAATTTTGGTTTGCTGACCCTTTCTTGAGTGATGGACAGCATTTACTTTGCTAACACACAAAAAAAAAAAACAACCATATCTGGAACACCAGTTCTTAGTCAGTTTTCCTGCACAGATACACCATTGGTCCACTTTGGCAAGAACCACCTCTTGCACACAGGGAGGAAGCATTTCTAAAGACTTTTATACCATATGCCTCTTGCTAACTTGCACAGGAACAGGTCAAGCATTCATTAACGTGTCTGTTTAATGGGTCAGTAAGTATACCCTTACTTTTAATACATACATACAAATCCCTCCTTCTCTATCATTTCTAACTGGAACTCCAAGGTTGCCAGTGAGTTGTTACACTAACAGGACTAATAGCATTGCTTACATATAAGAGGATGTATTGGACCACAAAGTATTGTGTGCATTTTGTATCACCACTTTTTTATTGGGCAACTTGATATTGCTTGAATTTGTCAGCAGTGGAGCTGCCGTACTTCCTTACGGAGTGCCTTCAGAACCATTTGCTGCCATTCTGCAAGACCTGTGGATTACAACCATCTTACGATGATATCAGGTTCTGGATTTTAACAGAGAAAAAAAGAAAAACCACGCAACCAGAACCCTCTTGTCCATCCAGCAACCAGCTTGAAAAGAGATTTAGTGTATTGAGAAAATAGATACTTTTTTTTTTTTAATTCACTATTCCAGAATAGCATATTCAGAGGGTGAAAAAATTATACCTTATTATTCTTAGAGACATTATGAACAAAAAGCCACACCTCCGGGGAATGGAGGATGTTGAAAGCCCTGACACTTCACCATAATAATTTGTCTGGCAGCTCATTTTTTGCACTGTAACCAAGCACAGAATTAATACCAGAGTCAAGTTCAGTACAGTTTAAAAGCTATGACAAGGAAAGATTTAGCCCAGAATTCCATGCTTTATTAGACTGTGTTACATAAAACCAAATACATTTATTAAATGGTGTGACTAAGTGATTGATCGGACTGTGATGGCAGATTTTTCCTGTACTTAGTCACTTCCCCACCATAACTGGGTCTCCCAATCCAGAGAGAAAAAAGGTTGTGAATCATAAGGGCTCAAGAAGCAGAAAAGGACAAATCAGTGATATACAGACAGACAAGAATGGCTTATGGCTGCAGGAAGTCATGTTTTGCTTTAAAAAGAAAATACCTGGAGAACACAGGAAGGCATACAATCGCAGAATAGCAGGTCTCCAATACGCTGCACGCAAGATTCTCTGACATTTACTTAACACCCAGCCCCACAAAAAAAGAAACTGAGGTTTTACAGCATTCACGCTCCAGTACAGTGAAGTCTGTTCTCCTGAGTAGCCTTCCTCTACGAAACAAACAAGTTGACCAATAGTGCTAGAAACTGGCAGGACAGTATAGACCAGTCTGCACCATGCATTCCATGCCACTCTTCAGTTATCCTCTTTCTGATCTCTTCCGAGATTTCTTTTTTCTCTACACACAATCACTACTGGCAGAGAAAGGAGTCTGTTTCTTCCCCTTCCTAGTCCATCATCCCATTCTTGCCTAATTGCATGTTTCTCTACAGAGCGGATCAGATTTGAGGCTTTTTCATTCATTCCTCTTTTAGGGGCACCCCTGTGCCTTTGTCTGAAGCTATTTGTCAACCAGCAATGGCCAAAGGGAGAGAAACCTAACATGGCCAAATGCTTTTCTTTCTTAGGCTGGGAATGGGATGAGAACAGGACATCATTCCTTCATCCAAAGTTTGTATTTTTGAAAAAGTTCCTCAGAACAACTACGGCTTCAGAGATGTTGGAACAACTAGGAAAAAAAGCATTTTGCAGGAGTCATACCATTAAAGACCTCTTCAAAGAGTGTTTTCTCACCATTTAATACAAGTTCAACACGCTGCTATAAAAAGGCCAGGAATTTCTGACTGCCCCAGTACTCCCTTGGAGGATCCCACACTCACACAAGCGCATGTACCCTTCCATAGCTGCACAGGAAGGAAGCAGCACTAGATCACCCACCTATGTATCCACAGTTGCTGCAGCCATAATTACCTCCTGTCAACGTAAGGCCCAAACCTCTGCAATTTCAGATTTTAAATCTTCAAACAGCTGCAGCCGATCCTGTGGTTTTATAACCACCAGGCCTGCCAGTGACTGTCTCTTCCTACATCCCTGCCAAGTATTTGCTGAACAATCTTTTAAACATTACGGTAAGAGTCAGCATTAGCTACTGGAGTCAGAAGGGTGGGTTTTATGCCCACAACTTCCAAAACACTTGAATGCTCCACCTAGAAACAACCACAGAAGTGTTACAAAGAGGTTCGCCCAAAAGAGTAGCCTTCCATGAATGCAGAGACTTCAGCCTGCTTTAGAAGTTTCAGATGGGATAAAGACAGACCCCTTTGATGCAGTATTATTGGCTGCACTATGCAAATTCCTGCTGTTCCCAAACACCCCTAGGGAAAAGCAAGCAATTAACTGCCTGCTTACTAGTGCTCTTAATTTACATCAGTTAATTGCGCTGGATTATTCCTGGGCAGGGAGGGATTTCCTCTTTTCCAATAGCAGAGAGACTCCTCGCAGGGTGATGGCGATTTCTAGTATAATCATTTAGCAGACAGACAAACAAGACACCGGGAGGGAGGAGGGGGACACGACCCGCGGAGTTAGCGTTGAGATCTTGGAACTCTTTTTCAAGCAGACCCCATTGTAGCCCTCAGAACAGCGATTAGGCACAGATAACAGCTTTATTGTGCAAATTCAGGGAGGCCCTCTCGCTGCACAGAAGGGGAAAAAAAAAAAAAAGAAACAAGAAAAAAAAAAAAAGAAGTCAGCCAAATAAGGTTGTTTGAGCTGCACCAAGCCAGGAAAGAGTCCAGGAGATGACGTAGCGAGAGGAAGCTTTTAGTCAGTTTCCTTTACACCCTGGAGCGGGGCCAGAGCCTCTTCCAGAGGGGTTTCGCTGCGAAAAGTGTGGGTCGGTGAGCAAGGAGAGGCAGAGCCCAGCACCCCCCCGGGAAGGGTCCCGCTCCCCCTGCACCCCAGCTTCCCAGGAGCAGAGATGGAAGGTATTTGAATCATTCGGTTCCAGTCCATCAGCTGTCTTTCGTGGAGCTACCTACAGACTCCAGTGAGCTCTGCGCAGGAGGATTTCACTTCAGACCAGACATTATACATAAAACAACTGAAACAAGTTTCCTCTAGAGGCAGTGATGCCATTTCCTGTCAAAAAAAGGAGTCCATATTAAGACATCTTATGAACTATCCTCACAAGAAAAGCAAGAATTGTAATTAACCTTCAGGGGTGATTAATCAGACAAGGCAGTCACCCCAAGGAAAGTGCTGCAATCCCTTGCAGGTCCAAAAAAAGGTACTGCCAGTAAATGTTACGGGGACAGGATATTTGCAAGAAGCAAGTGATGGCCAACCCCTGACTTTAGGCACTCTTTTCCCCACAGGATTCTTACAGCAGAAGCAGCAGATCAAAAGCATTCCTTGGGCTCCTCTTATTGTGTGCACCTCACCAACCTGCTTCTTGCTCATCTGCCCCAAGCAACAAATCAAGAGGTAAAAATCGAAAGGAAGGACTCAACTAGCACATTCAATCTTCTAGAACCTCTGGTATGATAAGCACTCTTAAGGCTAACACTATCACATTAAAGTTTTAAGGAGGGGATCACGACCACCAATTCAGATCAGGTGCTCAGAACAGTTCTTTTCACTACAGTCTGAAGCCACTATAAGCGATGTTTTCTGTACAACAGTGCCAGCTCAGTGCAAGGCTTGCCATAAGAAGGGGAAGCAAGATTCTACCAGTATGTAAAAACAAATTGAATGCTAGGTTACCAATGGTATTCTTTAAACTCCCTATTTAACTTTAATATAGAAGGCCCAGAAGTACCAAACAGAAGCTTTTACTCACCATCAGGCTTAACTGCTTCATCTGCAGGACAGGTAAAACCTTGCTAATCTTGCAGAATCTAGGAACCAAGCTGATAAATACAATAGAAGCTGGGCTGTGAAGGCCTTTCCTGGTCTGTACAATCCCATGGTATGTATAAAGCTACAGATAATTCATTGTATACCAGTCCAGTAGTTTACCTGGTTCCCCTGTACCCTCAGTGTGTTTTAGCTATTGTTGCTTCTGAAGTACAAAGTCATCTGAAAATCACCAACAGGGGCAACACGGACTTCTGTATAAAGCATGGCCTTTGGGAGCTCTCAAACACACCTTTTTACAGCAACTCCATGTATCCAACAGCATTAGAAGAAAGGTACAACAGACTGAGTTTGCCTAACAAGCTAGCACCCATGTCTCACCAAAGCCTGTCTAACTTTGATCAGCGCTGCCAAGCTTCCCAAGTTATACTGACTGAGGGAGTAGAAGAGATATAATACCAAAGGGTTGGTTCTCAGATAAGACAGAATGCATTTGGAATGCTTCTAGTGTTCCTTCATAGCACAACAGGATTCAAACCCAAGGCATCAAAAGAAAAGTGTCCATCCATTACAAGTCATGGTTTCCATCACTGTCCAGCATTCCCCCTCAGCTTTCAAGACTTCAGCAAATTCCACAAGAAAAAAGAAAAAAAGGATCACCCAAACAAGTGTAGCACTCTACACATAGCTGCCATCTTGTTGCAGCATTTGGTACCGAGTAGCTACACATGAAGCAACTTAATATCCAGGGGATTCTCCTGATGCCTACCACAGTTTCTTAGTTACCTTTCTTCTAACCAGACCCATGCAGTTCCAAAGAACAAAAAGAGATATGCTTCAAGGGCCTTTGGAATCCAACTGGGAATTAGCCCTGATGGCTATTGCTACACTGAGTTTTAGAAAGTGTTAAGGGAAAAGGCAACAGCAGAAAAGACTTTTTAAGAAAATCTTAAATAGCATCATAGAGCTGAGACCTATGAATCTTACTATTCTTTTGTGCTGAAGACTTCATGCTTGTCCAAGATGATTTTCTCTGCAGTAACACTTTGCCCTAGAAACCTGGAGACTTATGTTCTGAACATCGAGAGAAACACTTAGTTCTGCTAATACAATAAGAGGAGTCCAAACTTTATTATACCTTAGTTGGAAGCTTTCTGTATTCACAAAATTAGCTCTGATTAAACCCCATTTCTCTACGACAAGTAAAGACTATGTTACCTAAAACAGAACTGCTCAAGTCCTAGCAATAGGACAGCTGAACGCACACCTCATACACAACAGATGCTCACATTTTAAGTTCAGTGGCATATCCATTCATATAGCCACAAAGTAAGTACATTCATAGGCAAAATAGTTAATGAATCCTGATACAGAAACATTGCCTTTTCTAGTAGCCAAAAATACAGTAAAGTGTCAGCCCATTAAATGGATGTGACTGGTACAAAAAAGGTCGCTTTCCCCTCCCACTCCTCCAACTAAGAAGGTTTTTGTAATACTAAAGTTCAAGCGATTAACTATGGTGCTTGGACTACCCATCAACGCGACAGTTCATTCACTTCTATCAGGATTTGGAACTGAGTGTGACTTCCAGCTCTGCCCAGCCTCAAATGACTCAGTGTGAGACCAGAGCACCAGTCAGTCAGCATGAGATCAGAGCCTACTCTTGGCCAACACACAGACTTCCCACCACCGGGGCAGAGACTTTTCAGAGCTCAACAGGGGCTTGTAAGAGGCGTTTCAGCACTCAACTACTTCCACCCCTTCTGGAATACAAAGTGTGGGGGGAATTATATGCCCTCTTTGGCGTGCGCTTTAACTGTTTACATCTCGCAAACTCTTCAGAACAAAAATATAATAAACCAGAGTTGGTTGCTTAACTATAAGATCACTCTAGGTAAAGCTGTGAAGCTTTCCTTTCCCAAGGTGAGCATGGCAGGATCAGCAGGCCAATCCGTGATGGACTTTCAACACAGCCTACAAGCCCTCCAGCAACCAAACCCCCCCGACTGCACAGACATTACACTTCACAACAGCAAGTCATGTGCCACTAGTTCAAAGGTTACCAGAGTTAATCTTGGAGTCCTATTAATAGTGCACCAAAGCATAGTGCCACTTGTAGCAAATCTCATGGAGCAAAATGGCAATCTCTAGCTAGATGTGTTAACATTTAGCCCAGCTTAAGGAGGAGTAGGGACTCAGAACTCAACAGGTTTTGCTGCTCGAGCCATGCAGCAGCATGTTCTGTAAGCCTGGCGAGATGAATGATAAGAGCTACCAAACACTTTAGACACAAATGTTTTTCCTGCCCAGCCAGAACTGTTCCCTGGAACATTTCCTCCATCTGTCTTCTTCACAATGGATTTATTTTTGTGATGAAGCCCACATATAGCTACGTCTAACTGCTCGAGTTTCACCCACATTTGACCTTAATTGAGGAAAGTCACTTGCATTCTACTGTTTTGTTAATTAAGTAGCTATTAACAAATCTCAAGCTAGCGCACTAGTAGTCATGTTTCTTTCACATGAAGAACTGATTACACAGTTATGCCAGCATATCCTGTTCTTGCAAACCACAGCTCAAGAAGTAATGTGTAAAATACTTGTTTCGGTTGGGTCTGCAACCAGGGCAGATGGGGCAGGAAGCCGAGGGCCGGTGGCTGACGCAGCAGGAGGCCTGCAGCTCTGTGCCTCAACAGGCACCCACAGGCAGATGACTTTCTGCGGAATATGCACCGCGCAACACAGTGTCACAGCAAAGCACTTGCAGTTCTCTACCCGTTCCAGTTTTTTAAAAGCTGCAAAAGCAGAACTGCTCTGTCAGAACCAGAAAGCAGCAGGCGGGGACGGTCAGCCCCGCCGAGGGTGTGCCTGCAGATGGAGAGCCTGCAACCAGCACCTTACAGGCAGAGCGGGGTCGCGGCGCTGGGATTCAGCCCGCCAGCGGCAACCCCGCCTTGTAAGCGACTCCGCAACACGGTTGGGATTTCTTGGGTGAATCACACCAAGAGAAGTCACTCACCACAACTGTAAACTCTCTGGCTGAAAGGGCTCAACTGCATTTTACACAGAAGTCCCCTAACCTGAGCGACGTCTGTTAATCTTGCTGAACTTGTTGCCTGTATTATTTTTTTTCCCAAGGAATTAACTCTTCACTAATTGTTGATGTTTGAAGAAAGGCCTTTCTAAAGCTTCAGAAAATACTGCCTTAACCTTTAAGTGGCTTGAATTTGATATCCTTCAAGATGTTGATGTTTAAAAAAAAAAAATAATAATCCATCTATTGTTTCAGAGAGCTGGCATTTAAGACAGCAGGAAAAAGCAGAAGTCAGTGAAACAGGCATTTAATATCTATTTTAAAGTAACAAAATTAAACTATCTGTAAAAAAAAAAAATAAATCAGGGTGGATTCCATTTCAACTTCCACTTGCACAGGGGTGGGGTTTTGTTTAGGATTTTTTTTTTCTCTCCTTTATGTAAACCAGAAACTCTCAGCTTAAACATCAGATGTTCTTAGGCCGTCTCAGATCACTCCCAGTGAGGAAACATCCAGAGCTTTCCAGCCTGCTCCTTCCTGTTTTATCAATGAAGGAATAGGACCAATTCTTTTACTCCAACCAGGAAAAATTAAATGGAAAAACCCCAACACTCCTCATTAGTCACCGAGCTCCTGCTGCGAGAGGGAGAGTCAAGTACGGACTTGACCAGACTTTCTGAAGTACCGAGATCTCTCCAGCCAAGAAATACTTCCAGTCAAGCCGGGACAAGGCTCCTTAGCAACTCAACCTGACTAATTACGAGTTGTGGAAAAAAAAAAAACCCACACCAACTTCTCTTTACGGAGCACATGAGAGGCGGCCATAGAATTAATTAATCCCCCATCAGGCCCTAGAAAGCCTCACCGGGCACGCCTCCCCCGCGCCCCGGCCCGCCGCCACCGCTCCTCCGCCGCGCATCGGAGCGGAGGGGCGGCCTCGGCAGGGCGCTGCCCCGCCACCCCCAGCGGGCGGCC